>WNGS01117922.1:0-25833 GCA_020271785.1 Procambarus virginalis
GGGCCCGATACTAGAGTGGTTTTTGATCTTGATTTTGCATAGGAGAAAAATATTTCGGGTTTCTCTCTATTTCACTGATGGCCTTTTGCTCTCTTTCCCTCTCCTCGTTTTGTATGTTCTTGTAGCTTGAGTTCAATTTTTCCTATTTCGCTACCTAACCTTCTTCGCCGTTCCTGAGATAGGGTGCGACTCTCAAGTTGTACCGCGATTCGTTTTCTTCGCCTATATAGGGAACGACGTTCTCGTTCCAATCTGCATCTCTTCCTCTTTTTCTTAGGGGATGCGGTTTGTACATATTCTAGTGCTACTGAGCTTATTTTTTCCAGGCACTGGTTCAGGTTCGCATTTCCTAGCTGTTTTCTTCCAGTTTATTTCTGTGAAGTCCTGGTTTATTTGCTCCCAGTTTATCTGTTTATTATTGAAGTTGAATTTGCTGAAATCTCCTCCACCGGGAATCTGGACTGGTTTTGAAGGTCTATTCCCCATGGTTGTCATAACTTCAATTAAGTTGTGATCTGAGTAACAGGTATTTGTAATCATTATGTTCCTGATCAATTCATCATTATTAGTGAAAATGAGGTCCAGCGTGTTCTCCTTCCTGGTTGGTTCTACTATTTGCTGGTTTAAGGCAAACCTGTCGCACATCCGTAGCAGGTCATTTGCATGTGCCTGTTCATTAAGGCTACTTCCTGGTATTCTTTCTGATATTACTGTATTAGCCAGGTGCTTCCATTTCAGGTGCCGTAGGTTGAAGTCCCCAAGCAGGATGATGTTCGGAGCTGGATTGTGAGGTTTTCCAAGCAGTGTTCTACTTTCATTAGTTGGTCTTTAAACTGCTGAGGGTTTGCCTCCGGTGACTTATATACAAGGACAATAACTACATTTATAATCTCTATTTTGATTATCAGCACTTCCACCATATCATTTGAGGTGTTTAGCAGCTCAGTACAGATGAGTGTGTCTTTGATGTATAGGCTGACCCCACCCTGAAGCCGGTGTTTCCTATCACATCTGAAAAGATTGTACTCTGAGATCCATATTTCACCATCATGGTAGTCCTTTGTGTGGGTTTCTGTTAGGGCTGCAAACACTGCATTTGCCTCATGAAGGAGACCATCTATAAAGTGAACTTTGTTGGATTTGCGTGTTTTTATACCTTGAATGTTGGCAAATATAAATGATGTTATCGTGGTAGTGGAAGTGCTGGATGCCTTACTTGGTGTTAATATCTGAGGCTCTGGTAAGGGGCCACTGTGTTTGCGTCCAGGGTGTGTTGTTTTCGAAGTGATTCGTCCAGTTTCGGTAGTGGGGCGAGTGTTGTGTGGTGTAGTACCTGTGTGTTTGTTGGTAATGTGTATTCCAGACTTGTGGGTATCTCCCTTCCCCTCTGTAATCCTGTGGTGGTTCCATCTGACTGTTCCTCTCTCTTATATTTTCTGCTCTGTTTCTGCCTTCCTCTAAAAAATTGCCAGTAGTGTCATACTGATTTTCCCGTCTATAACGTTGTGTACCTCTCACGTGGAATTCCGGACACTGAAGATTGTAGCATTTTTTGTCCCTAATTGAAAATTGACATAATTTGGGGTGGAAGTATCTACACCCTGTTCCAAAACGGCATGTACCCCTCGCCAACATGTTCCTGCATTTTCGAGGATGCAGAAAATGGCATTTTGTTCCTAATTTTCCATATTTGCATATTCCTTTAGCGTAGAATTTGCAAATGTGTTCCGGTTTTGCGTTTTTCAAGGTATTTATATCTGTGTCTGTCTTGTCTACCTCTTTATTGGAGCCATCTCCGCTTTTCGTCCCAATTCCTTCATTATGCACTCTGTCTCACTGTTGCTCACATCGTTTATATTACCTGACTCTGCAATATTGCTGCTATTATGTACTACAATACCCTCTTCCTCCACATTACTGCTGCGGTTCTCTAAACTATCTGTTCCTGGGTTTTGGTCGTTAACCAATGTTGTCTTTCCCAGTCTGCATATATCACTGGTAGCTTGTCTGTGAATGGTAATCTCTGTGACCGGGAATGTTTTTCATCAGTTTAGTTATGTTCTCTAACATTAATCTGTCATCTTTGCAGACCCAGTAAATTCCTTGCCTTTTTGTGCATCCTGGAGATACTTCTGTACAGCCCAGGTGAAATCTCATGTTACAGATGCAACACGTTACGCCTACATTACGTTTTCCCAGTACTCCCGAGCACTCGCCACACCTCTCCATTTTCTGATGTATTATTGTATTTGTGGTTTACTGTGTGGATCACTTGTTGATGTCAGTCCTTTTAACTCTTTATAAAGTTATATGTATATTTTTTATATTTAATATTTATAATACTATATGTATACCGTATATTTGTAATATTATGTATGTTTTTTGTTCAAACTTTATGGCAGGTACTTAGCGTAGGGTAGCGAAGCTGGTCCCCGGTGCGGTACAGGTGACCTCTTGTCGTCCCAGGTTGATGTCACGAGTTTCCAGCTACTCGATTTATAACACTGATTTATTCTTTGCTTGTATTCTTACAAGGGATTTTCCACCTAATTTCCGGCTTGCAATGGTATTCACTCACTTTATTGCTAATTATTAGATTCACATTTCCATAGTACACTATATGATTTCCGTATTTTATCCCTGTGCGCCGTGCCCTGGGTAGGCCTCGCGTGGCTTGTGGAAACAGCCTACTGATGCCGCCTCTTGCCACTATTCTATATTTCTAACATTCTATATTTATAATATTCTATGCACGATTTTCCTTCGCTTCCAACTTACATGTTGTTGTGGTACCCGTTCCACTTCACTGTTCCACGAATCACCGTTCACTATTTTTTTTCCTCATACACGCACGTACACAAAGCCTCATGCACTGGACCACACGTGGTCTCCCGTTTATTATCTATTTAACACAAAGTTCCGTTGATAATGACTGTTTTCAAATTTTCCAGCGGGTCACTATACACTTGTTATGCCTGTAATCGGTAATCCAAGGCTGTGGTCCTAAGAAATCCCGGTTAATGTCACGATTTTAACGGAGCGCGCGCGGTACGACTTCCCCCTCCCTCGACCACAACCCCAGACGCTAGTAGTTTATTCAGTGATAGTACATGTGACGAATCTTTCTCGGGCTTCAGTGACATTGGCTCCGATACGAGTAGTGTGGACGACCCGAGTACGAACAGCGGTGGTGTTACCAGGCGGGGTTTTGCTGCCTCAGCAACACGCCGCTCACAGCATGTGGACAACAACGACAGTGGCCCCTCAACATCATTTATTTGTGGTAGGCCTACAGTATGTAAATCTGCCTCAGCGTCTAGCATACCCTCACGCAGCTCCAGCAGAAGCAGCAGACCACATAGCCGTAGTTTTGGTGCTCGTGGTGGTGTTGGGCGTGGTGATGGCGCCAACACCAAACCTCCTGGTGTACTTGTGTGGGAGAATTGCACCACATTTGTCCCTCAAATACCAACATTTGATGATAGCGATTTTGGTGTTACACCATTATTCCCATATACTGGTGATGATATGGCAGACATGGAATATTTTCAGGCATATTTTGACAATGTATTCATGACACATCTTGTGACTGAGACAAACAGGTTCGCTCACAGCCTCATAGACGATGGCATTTTACCTGCCTCACGCCTCACACGATGGAAGGACACGACAATCGACGAAATGTACGTGTTTCTGGCACTCTGTATGACGATGAAGCACTCTGAGAAAGCTGTCATCCACGATTATTGGAGCAAAGACAGCCTTGTTCCATCACCCGTGTTCAACTGGTACATGTCGCGTGATAGGTTTCTCTTGATTCTCAGGTGCCTGCATTTCGAGAATAATGCAAATGAGGACAGACACGACAGACTGTGGAAAGTACGGAAGATGTTCAGTGACATGAGAGGGAAGTTCAGGGATTATTTTGTACCTGGACAGAATGTGGTTATTGACGAATCGCTTGTACTGTTCAAGGGACGACTGGCATTCAAACAGTACATCCCATCAAAGCGGCACCGATTTGGACTGAAGTTTTTTGTGCTGTGCGACTGTGAGACTGATATCGTCTTGGACATGATACTATATTCTGGTACAGACGTCGACATACCAGCTCAAGATGAACACGGGTTCTCTGGCAGTGTCGTAAAAACCCTGATGGAATCGTTGCTGATCAAGGGGCATGTACTGTTCACCGACAACTATTACACCAGCCCCTTGTTGACCAGATACCACCTTGCCCACAACACCGGCGTATGTGGCACTGTGAAGGGCCACAGGAAGGAAATGCCAGTGTTCGGTATAGCTATAGCCGTGGGTGAGTGCCAGCTGCGCAAGTGTGACAATACGCTGTCAGTACGGTGGAGGACAGACGCGAGGTGAATATGCTGACTACGATTCACACCGGTGCCATGTTGGACAGTGGGAAAGTCCACTTTCAGACACGCAACACCGTGTATAAGCCAGACTGTATCATAGACTATAACGTGAACATGCGCCTCGTCGATAAGTGTGACATGATGTTTGGTGGAGTGGAGTGCATGTGCAAGTCTGTGAAGTGGACGAAAAAGTTCTTCTTCCACCTCATGGATGTTGCAGTGCTCAACTGCTTCAATATGTTCCTAGTAAAATCTGGCAGGAGACTGTCTATACGTACATTAAGTGCTGGTGTTGTGTCACAGCTGCTAGTAAAGTATGGCAAGGAGGGTTCTGTTGTACCGTACGGAGTGCAAGCAACAATGCCACATGCAGCTCCAGACAGATTGAGGGGTAATGAGAACTTCAGAGTACATATGCTCGAGTATATGCCAGGCACAGCATCACAGGAGAAGGGTAAACGTGCTTGTATAGTCTGCAGGAACACTACCCGCAGAGAACAAAAACGAAGATGCATCAGCACCTGGTGCGTGGAGTGCAAGGTGCCACTCTGCCCCGTTGGCTGTTTTGCAGCATATCACACACTCGCGGAGTACTGAGTGTATTTATGATGTGTGTATATAGTGTGTGATACTGTACAGTGTGTATATAAAGTGTAAATATAAATATATTAGGCATGATACATTGGAAATTGTGCAGGATAAGTGAAGTTGTTTGTGATGCACGTAACACAGTGTCTACGGACAGTACGGATGTTGTACTGCGATAATAGAGTGTACGTGTTCATTATACATTGGATTGGCACGTAAAAACAATGAAANATAAGCCAGACTGTGTCATAGACTATAACGTGAACATGCGCCTCGTCGATAAGTGTGACATGATGCTTGGTGGAGTGGAATGCGTGCGTAAGTCTGTGAAGTGGACGAAAAAGTTCTTCTTCCACCTCATGGATGTTGCAGTGCTCAACTGCTACAATATGTACCTAGTAAAATCTGGCAGGAGACCGTCTATACGTACATTCAGTGCTGGTGTTGTGTCACAGCTGCTAGTAAAGTATGGCAAGGAGGGTTCTGTTGTACCGCGCGGAGTGCAAGCAACAATGCCACATGCAGCTCCAGACAGATTGAGGGGTAATGAGAACTTCAGAGTACATATGCTCGAGTATATGCCAGGCACAGCATCACAGGAGAAGGGTAAACGTGCTTGTATAGTCTGCAGGAACACTACCCGCAGAGAACAAAAACGAAGATGCATCAGCACCTGGTGCGTGGAGTGCAAGGTGCCACTCTGCCCCGTTGGCTGTTTTGCAGCATATCACACACTCGCGGAGTACTGAGTGTATTTATGATGTGTGTATATAGTGTGTGATACTGTACAGTGTGTATATAAAGTGTAAATATAAATATATTAGGCATGATACTTTGGAAATTGTGCAGGATAAGTGACGTTGTTTGCGATGCAAGTAACACAGTGTCTACGGACAGCACGGATGTTGTACTGCGATAATAGAGTGTACCTGTTCATTATACATTGGATTGGCATGTAAAAACAATGAAAATGTATTTAGAAAGGTGCGCAAAAATGACCGAAATATATTCGCGGCAACTCGCGCGCCCCGCCCCGAGCGCCCCGAGCGCCCACCCGCCCCAGGAGCTTATGGCACGGGCGCACGGGGAATCATGACGTCACGCCCCAACTTACGGACCCCATAGCAGCCAAAGTAAGTACAATTACGACTTTTTTTTTACATACACATACTGAGGGAAGGGTTTTTGACACTTTAAAAAGAAAAAAAATTTCCTGAGAATTTATTTCCTGCGCACCACGGGGGTGTCATATTTGGAGGCAACGCAGTTAAGGGGTTAATGTAGATGAGAAAGAGGAGAGGGCCAAGTATGCTGCCCTGAGGAACACCAATGTTGATGGGTAGGGTGGGAGAAATTGAATTATTCACAGAAACATACTGGAGCCTGTCAGTAAGGTAAGATTTGAGGTATTGCAGGGAGTGTCCTCTGACTCCATAATGATGTAATTTAAGAAGAAGGTTTTGGTGGTTGACAGTGTCAAAAGCCTTACGCAGGTCCACAAATAACCCAACAGGGAACTCATTTTTATCAAGAGCTGCACGAATCAAGTTAATCATACTAATAAGTGCATCGTTAGTGCTTTTTTTGGGTCTGAAGCCATATTGACAAGAGCTAAGTATATTGTGTTTGGCTAGATAAGAGTAAAGCTGCTTGTAGATTAGTTTTTCAAATATTTTTGACAAGTTAGGCAGGATTGATATAGGTCTGTAGTTGTTAACATCTGTGAGATCACCACATTTGTGGACAGGGGTTACTCTCGCTTTCTTTAGAATATCTGGAAAGGTTTGGAGTTCAAGTGACTTGTTGAAGAGCAATGCAATAGCAGGGGCTAAAGATCTGGAGGCTTTTTTGTAAATTAAAGTTGGTATCTCATCAAGGGCACTAGACTTGGTTTTAAGGGAAAGGATTATCTCATTGACGTCAGTGGAATTAGTAGGCTTTAGGTACAGAGACTGTGGATAGTTACCTGTAAGATAGTCCTTAACATCAGTACTGGAAGATGGAATATCATTTGCAAGGGATGACCCAATGGAAGAGAAGAACCTATTAAACTCAATAGCAGAATCAGAGGCTGAAAGCTGACCATCGTTACTGGACAGGAGTGTTGGTTTGTTATTAAAAATCTTCTTTGATCCCAATATTTGTGAGATTGTGCTCCAAGTTTTTTTAATGTTGCTCTTTATTTGGGTAAATTTATCTTCGTAGAATTTAGTTTTGGCTCGTCTAATTATTTTAGATAGCAATAACGAGTAATTCTTTGAAAATTCTTTGGAGACGGTTCCTAACCTATACTTCTTCTCAAGGTCATGTTTTTTATTAATGGATTTAAGTATTCCCTTTGTAAGCCAAGGATTGTTAAGCCTTTTGGTTGTGACTTGTTTTGAAAGCCTAGGACAGTGGGTGTTATAAAGGTTAAGAGTCTTTTGAAGAAAAGATTGCACTGCTAGGTTGATGTCCCCTATGTTACCTAACTCGGATTCCCAGTTGACATTATCAGCAGCAGTTATAAAATTGTCTATAGCAGTTTCATTGTGCAGCCTAAAGCTTAATTCCCTTGACTCAAGAGGTGGTTTGATAATGTTAGTTGAGAGAAATGTGGGGTAATGGTCTGTAGTGCTATCGGTGATTATACCTGAAGTAAGCGGAGAGGTTATGTTGGTCCAAATGTGATCAAGAGTCGTGGCTGTACTATCAGTGATTCTAGTAGGTCTAGTGATTAAGGGTATGAGGAAGCAGGAATTCATACAGTTGAGGAAGCTAACAGCAGTAGGGTGTTCAGGCTCGCAGAGGTCAATATTAAAGTCCCCAGCGATAATTAGATGGTTTTTGTTCAGTCTGTTATCGAGTATTAGATTTCTAAGGTTTGAATTGAATTCGGACACATCAGTGTTAGGAATTCTATAGACTGCACCCACAGACAGGACAGACTCGGCACCCTTGACTCTGAAACTGGCGAAGATATACTCCTCACAGCTGTCTCTAGTTCTAATTATATTTAAGCATGTTAGTTCTTGGTGGTAGTAAAGAGCAGTACCACCACCTCTCTGAATTTGATGACAATTGTGAATTGCTGAGTAGTTAGGCATGTTAAAGAGTTGAGTAGTGTCCTCTTTCAACCACGTTTCAGTAAGTATAATAAAAGAGAATTTGTTGTCAATAGTTTCAATCAAGGCACTAACATCATCGAAGTGTTTTCCTAGGGATCTAATGTTCAAGTTGATTACAGAGATATTGTGATTATGTGTTAATACATTGCTTACATCATGTGCTGTAAAATATCTGGAATTTTGATCATTAAAGTGATGATTGTCATAGATAGTGGATAAGAGGTTTAGTTCTGGGTCTATACTTGTCTGCATAAAAAGGCTGGTTATTAACCAGAAATAGTATGAACTTATTTAAGAGAACAAAATGAGATCAATAATTACTTTTCAATAGAAAAGTTAATTATAGCAAAACACAACAATACAATAATATAAAAATACAATAAAAGCTTACAAAGTACTAAGTCTACTAAAATTAGAGAATAATTATAGCAAAACACAACAATAAATGCAAATAAACAAAAGAAAATAAACAAATAGAAGTAGGATAAGGACACTAGATAGCCATGGAGGAAACACAAGTTTGGTGGAGAGAACAAAAAATCGGTAGAGACAGTCAAGATGAATATATAAAAAAAATTTGACAAATGATAATTGTAAAGTAAAATAATCTTAAAGATAATAAGTTTTAATTAGCTTAGTTATTAACCTAGAATTAGTATGAACTTAATTAAGAGAACAAAGTGAGATCAATAAATACTACGAAGATAAATTTACCCAAATAAAGAGCAACATTAAAAAACTTGGAGCACAATTTCACAAATCTTGGGATCAAAGAAGATTTTAAATAACAAACCAACACTCCTGTCAAATAACGATGGTCAGCATTCAGCATCTGATTCTGCTATTGAGTTCAATAGGTTCTTCTCTTCCATTGGGTCATCCCTTGCAAATGATATTCCTTCTTCCAGTACTGAGGTTAAGGACTACCTTACAGGTAACTATCCACAGTCTCTGTACCTAAAGCCTACTAATTCCACTGATGTCAATGAGATAATCCTTTCCCTTAAAACCAAGTCTAGTGCCCTTGAGGAGATTCCGACATTAATTTACAAAAAAGCCTCCAGATCCTTAGCCCCTGCAATTACATTGCTCTTCAACAAGTCACTTGAACTCCAAACCTTCCCAGATATTCTAAAAAAAAGCGAGAGTAACCCCTGTCCACAAATGTGGTGATCTCACTGATGTTAACAACTACAGACCTATTTCAATCCTGCCTAACTTATCAAAAATTTTTGAAAAACTAATCTACAAGCAGCTTTACTCTTATCTAGCCAAGCACAATATACTTAGCTCTTGCCAATATGGCTTCAGACCTAAAAAAAGCACTAACGATGCACTGATTAGTATGATTAACTTAATTCATGCAGCTCTTGATAAAAATGAGTTCCCTGTTGGGTTATTTGTGGACCTGCGTAAGGCTTTTGACACTGTGAACCACCAAAACCTTCTTCTTAAATTACATCATTATGGAGTCAGAGGACTCTCCCTGCAATACCTCAAATCTTACCTTACTGATAGACTCCAGTATGTTTCTGTGAACAATTCAATTTCTCCTACCCTACCCATCAACATTGGTGTTCCTCAGGGCAGTATACTTGGCCCTCTCCTCTTTCTCATCTACATTAATGACCTTCCAAATGCCTCCCAACACCTTAGACCAATTCTATTTGCTGACGACACAACCTTCATTTACTCCAGTCCTGACCCCCTTGCTCTAAATGCCACAGTAAATACCGAGCTTAATAAAGTCCATCTTTGGCTAACTGCCAACAAACTCACCCTTAACATTGACAAAACTTTCTATATTCTGTTTGGCAATAAATCCTCTAACCAAATAAATCTCAAGATTAACAATACCCAAATTTGTAACAAATTAGATGGCAAATTCCTTGGCGTTCTCATTGATCACAAGCTTAATTTCCAGGGACACATTCTAAATATATCAAAAAAAGTTTCAAAAACTGTTGGCATTCTTTCTAAGATCAGATATTATGTACCCCGCCCTGCCCTGGTGACTCTCTATTACTCCCTCATCTATCCATATCTCAACTATGGTATTTGTGCTTGGGGTTCTACTACCCAAAATCATTTACGTCCTCTAATTACTCAACACAAAGCTGCTATTAGGACAATATCCAACTCTGGCCCCAGACATCACTCGGTACCCCTACTCAAATCTCTCAATATGTTAGATATTAAGTCACTGCACATTCTCTCATGTGTATTATACATATATAAAACGCTGAACTGTAATGCCAATCCTGACCTCAAAAGCTTCATTGAAAGCTGTAACAGAACCCATGAGCACCACACCAGAAATAAATACAGTTTTGATATTCCAAGAGTACGACTTAACCAAACTAGAAATGCTCTACAAATCAAGGGACCCAGAATGTGGAATGACCTTCCCAACCATGTTAAAGACTGTACCTCTCTCAACCAGTTTAAGATTAAAACTAAACACTACCTGATAAACTCCCTGTAACCTACCTTACCCCTCTATTGTCAACCCATGTCTTATTTTTTTTTTTTATTCAACGCTGTTTGTCTACATATTGTATTTGTGCTGCTTTTCAGTCATGTTCCCCCCTTTTTTTGTACCTTTATTTGTATCTGTTCTCAAAACATTTTATTCTTTTTGTTCAATTAGCATTAAGTTTTAGATATTAATGTTTTCTTGCTCGAAACGCATTGCGTAATAGTGGCTTTAGGCATTGTATGTACTAGCTCTATCTATAAATCGATCCACTTATGTAAAATCTCTCTATGTATGTACCTTTCCTGAATAAACATATTTATTTATTTATTTATTTTATTTAATTACTTTACAATAGAGGACATAAAATCAATACAATTAAATTTAAATTTTAAAAATAGGGTAAGATTAGATTTAAGAGCAAAATTTTACAATGATAATGAGGTAGATGCTTGGATAAGTGCATGGAGACTTGACGGATTATTTAGAAGATCATATGAATGAGAGAACATTAGGTAAATGGTAATGCAGAGACAGCACCTTGGACAAAGTTAGATTAAGTTAGGTTAGGCTCAGGCACTGAATGAGTTATTTTAAGTACTGGCATTGGTCGGGTTCAGGTTTTCCGATATACCACAATCACTAAAGAAGGCCAGTAGTTGTTGGTCACACTTTATTTCATATCTTTTTCCTGCACTTTCCTTCTTAGCAATGATCGTTCCATTCCTAGTGTAACACTGCTTGATAAGACTAGGGTTCTGTTTGCGAATTTGACGCAGCCTGAAGAGGAGGGATCCACGCTGCTTTGTAAGACACTCATTTATATAGAGGTTGGTTTTTTGCTTAGCAGCTGATTGTATAAGGTCAGACTTAACAGAGGGATCTGCAAGTTTGATGAGCAATCTCCTACTGCTACGGGGACTGTTTTTATCTATCCTGATAGCTGATTTGATAGCAACATTGACTTTGATCTTTGAATTAATTAGGGTGTGGGCTATGTTACAACAATTCTCACCTTGTTGTTCTTCAGGTAGATCAGTAGAGCTAATTATCAGGGAGTCATGAAGTTGTTGTTGCTCTAGGTCATCTTCGGAAGCCGCCTGGTGAATGTGAAGGAGATTGATCTGTTTTTCCAGCTTTTGAAGGAGGTCACTTTGAGCTGAGAGGGTTTCCTCTGCCTGAACCTTCCGTATTTGATCCATTGCATCATTTGCAACAGTTTGTAGGTTGAGAATTTCTTGGTTGTTGTTCGTCGATGATTCAAGGAGGCGATCTATGGTATGTTGTTGTTGGGTGACTGTGGCTTGGAGGGCCGAAATAGCTTCAGATTGCCTTAGCACAAGGTTGTGAAGTTTCTGCAGCCATGGGTTACTTCTTAGAGGTTTGAAGTTTAGACAGGGAGCCATAGATTGGATGAATTCTAAAGCTAGAGATTCAAGTTGAGTTGAAGGGGGGGAGTGAGGAGGGGGAGCGGATGCTGTGTTTACCAACATCGGCGAGGATTGCAGCGTTGCCAGTGTTCCATTCAGATCTCTAGGAGTTAAGGATGGAGAGCGAGAGGCACCCCTACCTTGCTTGTTGCTATGTTTGGGCATATTTTCGGCGATAGATTCTTGGTAGTGTTCCTAGAGATAGATACTTGGAGAATTATAGTGGGGATAGGCGTATGGTGAACTCTTGGCAACAGGGTCGTGGATAGGCAGGCGAAAATTGGGTAATTTTGGTTGATTTCTGTTGAGGTTCACTGTGAGTTATGGCATATTAAGTATCCATGCACTTACTCATGCTGGGCAGCAGTTAGGCCATGCAGCGTTGAGTGGAGACGAAATTAACACGAATTTTCTGCAGAGGTGCCGGTGCCGGTCCACCCGCCAGCGCTAATATGGCCAATAAGCTAGAATTAACCGCCAGAAATAGCATGACTAAGGCACAAATTCTGAGAGTCATAGTGACACATTTTGTTGAGAACCAAGAATTAGGAGAAGAATATCTGGAGGAAGTTAGAGAAGAGTCAAGTGATCAAATTGCTTTAAGGCGTCTTGAGTTAGATGCACAAGTAACGTATGCTAAACTTGAGGCTCAAGAAAAGGCTAACGAATGTGCAAGGCAACAAAAATTATTAGAGGCTGAAGCTCAGCAGAGGGAGCTTGAGACTAGGCGTTTAGAACTTGCGGCACAAAACCAGAGAGTTTTAATGAAGTTGCAACTAGAAGCAACAAAGAAGGAACAATTAGAGATTCAACAACAAATGGCTGACACTAACTATAGGCTTGAAACACAGCGTATGGCAGCTGGACATGGAAATTCTAGTAATGTTTCAATTAATAATGATAATAATCCCATAAGGATGAGTAAATATATAGAATTACCCAAGTTTAATGAGGAGGATCCTGAGGTTTTCTTTGCACATTTTAATAAGATTGCCATCAGTATGAACTGGCCAAGGGATCAATGGGTAGCAATTATGCAGTCTCAATTTAAGGGGCGTAGTCAGGAGGTTTTTACATCCCTACCTGACGCTCATAGTTTTGATTATGAATTTGTAAAGAAAAGCATCTTAAATGCTTATCAATTAAATCCAGAGGCACACAGGCAAAAATTTAGAAACCTAAGGAGGGTAAGTGATCAGACAATAGCTGATTTTACTCGTCAAAAGACGAACTATTGCAACAGATGGTTAAAGTCTCTTTCAGTAACAGAGTTTGATGCTTTAAAGAATCTTCTTATCATGGAAGAAGTATTGTCTTGTCTCCCAGACAAATTATCTACTTATATGGCAGAACAAAAGAATGTAACAGACATTTATGAGCTGTCAAAGCTCGCTGATGAGCATGAGTTGTTGACTAAGGCCCAGTTTACGGCCACTTCACCTAAGTTTAATCGTAAAGTAAATCATAATGCTCACAGAACTCCTTATCAGAATCCCTCCAGTCCTAATGCTCCAGTTACTCCCATGAGCTCTTTTCTTACAAAACCTAATCCTGCTACTTCATTGTCAGGAATGTCAAATAATAATAAGGTTAATTCTAAACCTACAGTTGGTTCTACAGGTGTGTCCACTGTAAGGTCCTGTTCCCATTGTAAGAAAAAAGACCATGGAATTAATTCCTGTTTTATCTTGCACCCTGAGTTACGACCAACTGGTCTCATTTATTGTAGAGGTGTGCAAAATAAATTTACTAATAAACATGTAACTGTAAACCCCAATTGGGCAACACTCTTCAGAGTGTTGCAGGATGTCAAACTGTACCTCTGATAAATGTTACTTTAAGATCCACCATTACACCGAGTTTATGCACTGTGGGTGTTTGTACACAGTTGCCCATCCCAGGTGTGGATGTTATATTGGGTAATGATGTGGCCATAAATCATGTTGTGGGTGAGAATGTTCCCCGTTTGTGTAAACAGCCAGTTGCAGATCATGTTTATCCTGCCTGTGCTGAAGTTAGTTCTATGAATGAACCTGTTGTAGTAGATGGTGTTGTCCATCCTACCTGTGCTGATGTCAGTACTATTATAAATCCAGTTGTCAGTTCTACTGTTGTTACTCAAGCCTTTGTTCCAGTAACCAGTACCCCTTCAGTGGAGAAGTGGGATGTGGTTGTTCCAGATTCCTGTGTGGCCGATTTAGTTGTTGAGAGTAAGCCTGATGCTATGACTCTGCTTTATTCCAATAAATTGGGAAAGGATGTCCATGTACCAGTGTCTTGCCCGCTCACTACGAACGTTGTGCCAGGAGTTGAGAGAAACTTAAAAGCCACGACTCTGTTGTATTCTAGCCAAGTGAATGGTTTAAGACAAGATGTCGGGTTGGCAGAAGTATTCCCGCTCACTCCAAGTTTAGAATCAGTTGTCGAGAGTAAGTCTGTTGTAGAGGCCCCGCCTCACCCTAGTCAAGTTGATAGTATAGGGGAGGAGGTCAAATTACCTGTTACTTGCCCGCTCGCTTCAGATTCCTTTAATTTATGTGCATTGAGTAGAACTGACCCTAAGATTTCAGAGAGAAGCAAGGAGACAGTCTGTACTGTAGATCCAGTTCTGGAGAGTGTGGGAAATCAGCCCGAGGATCAGTTTCTGTCGAGTAGATGGAGACCCATTGAGCCTCCCTCTTCAGTTGTCTGTGAGGCTGTGACCCCACTTAGTAGTTTTATTGATTGTGAGCAGACAGTACTCCAAGCAGCTCCAGATGTCATGGGAGGAACTTTTGGTAAAACCATTGGGAGTAGTAAAGTATCATTCGGATCTAAGTTGCAGAGAGTTGTGGGTTGTGATTTTTATTCCATGTGGAGTAAGTATTTCTCATTGTGTAAATTGAGTCAGAGTGTGTGTAGGATGTTGAAATCTACTTTTATTCTGCAGGAACCATTCTCTGGTGAAGTAATGGACTGTGGGACATCTTTGTCCACCCTTGTGGTTGAGCAGAGAGTTTACTCAAGTAGGTTGTGCATCCAGTTGTTCTGAGGAAGTGGTGAGTTATACTAGAGCAGTGTCTCTATATTCAGATCCAGTTTATTTTGATGCAAGAGTAGTGAACAACGTGTATGTTCCACTCAAGTGTGGGGTTGACTTTCAGAGTCATATTGGTGGTAAAGGATTTAATCATACTTGGGAGCAGGTGTTTGAGGCTCCAGGTGTGTATTTCAAGTTGGGGGATAAGGTTATCCTAGATTGTGTTAATAACTGTGAAGGGTTACAGATTGTCCTTGGGTGTTTCCCAGGTAATCTGCCGTGCGTCTTCAAGATGTTAAGACCCTTAAACCTCTTGGTTGATTGTTTGTCATCAGACGTAAATCACTTGGGAAGTGATGGTGAGGGTTGTCAAGTTTTCGGCATGTTCTTGTTAGTCTTTTGGAAGACTAGACGGTTGATGAAAGTGTGTGTTGTGTTCAAGTTCACCCTCAGCAATTGTGAACTTGTCTTCAGAGTCATGATTGAGATATGGTGCCTAGGCATATGCCTGTGCAAGGTAGTCTTTGCACTTATCTTTGGTTGTATTTCTTGGTTTCAAGGCCAAAGGTTTGCTAAGTCGGTGTGTTGTGTTGCTGAAGGTTCTATGAATGGGGAAATATTATACATAATTGTGAAGTTTAATGCTAATTTCTCTAATTTTAGTATCCATTGGGCGAGAGTATGTGTCCCACAGAGGATCAAGAGTGATGAGGAGCAGATGTCTTTGTCAGAGCATACCCAGGAGAAGCCCCAAATCTACTTTACATCCAGTCAGAGTCATGGAAAATGGAGTCTGTCTTGGAAAATTCCACCATGTAGAAAATGGATCATATTGAAATATGAGACTGATCTCGGAGAAATAGTAGAAAAAGATGTAGAGAATAATTGCGGTGATGTCTGTGTGAAAGCAGCTACCTTTATTGACAATTCTATTCATGCTGATGATGATAATGTTGTTGATATGTGTGTGAAATATGATCTGAAACAAAGTGGAATAAATGAGATAGTACCCTGGAGAGATAAATTTGCATACTCCAGTGAAACATTTGTAGACAATAGTCAAAAGACTGAAATTTCTGAGTTTCATGTAAGAATATATTTGGAGTGTTTTCATTTTTGTCCAGGAATGTATCCTTATTGCTTTTATATGTTTGGTGAAATTAATACCATAAATCAAGTGTCACATGATTTTTCTTTAAGAAAAAATGCCATTGATCTTCAATCCATTGCATTTTTTTTCTTGGAGGTGGAAGTGTTACGTACCTCTATAAGCTACGTAATTAAATACATTAATTTGTACTTCTACATTAATTTGTACTTATATATATGCCTTGTTTTATCTGATTATATGTATGTACATCTAAATATTCTTTACTTGTATGTAAGATATGTGTTGCCTGATTTATATGTTGAATTAAGCCTAACTTTTCCACCCGTGGGAACGAGTAATTGCTCTTTGTTGTTTCACGGTTGATTTCGTGGGAAAGTGGTTTTATGTATGACCATCCGTAGGAAACACTGATGGGAATGCTGTAAGTGTTTGAACATTGGGGGGGCAACATTTCCGTGAGAACCTTTTAGTCCTGATGGTGGGGGAGCGTTGCCTAATATTTCCCTTTGTTATTTTATTTTAATTACTGCATGTATTAATAATTACCTTATTTTTGTTATGCATGTTATTCTGACCATTTACTAAGTTACTTTAAGATTACACTTGTCACATTATTTTGCTCCATGTAAGTTTAATTAAATAATGTTAGTTTGGCAATTTTCCGCGGGGCAGAAGCAATGTTTTTGACTCCCGCCAGTTAAGTAGTCAGTAACTCGTCTGGGGCAGGAGAGCTAACATCTGTGGAGCTAAGTCTGTTATATATTATTTTGCCATATATATATTTTTAAGGGAGACAATACGTTTGATTGTTTTATATATATAATTTTGTCCATCTGTGTTTACACAGTCTTACCTGGGACGCGGTCGGGTCAAGATACCTGCTCCTCGCCTAGGGGTGAAGTTGGTATGGTGTTTAGCTCAGTCTACACATAAGGAGACTGACTAGTACAATCGCCTTCCCCCCCCTCCCCCCATGCTGGGTACTGAGATGGAGACTCAGTCACCAGAGGAACTGGCTACTTCCCATAGCAATAACATGGACTCCGAAAGCAGCCAGTCAGAAGAGGAGGGCGAGTATCAAGACGTGCTAACAAGGAATCAGAAGAAACGGAGAAGAAAGGATGCAAGTCGTAGTGTAGACTGTAATGGTACGCTTAACGGAAACGACAAGAGAATGAAGAACGTCGCCGAGACTGATGTCGACGAACGGAGGGAACGAGGTCAGGAAGGTGAGGGTCAGCGGAGATGGAGGCTTCTCTTCCCTGCCTCATGCAAGCTGGCCTATCATCAGAAGCTGCTGTGGACAGTCAGACTTGGAAGAGAACACCGCAAGTTCGAGCCCCTGCTGAAGGAAGGTGTAAACAGACCTTACTTAACGGTAGGTTCTATGGAGGCAGTGGAGTATCTTACCCAGCACGGATATGATGGAATTGTGATGGAAATACCGGAGGGGAACGAGAAGCTGACGAAGGTAATTATATATAAATACCCTCAGATTTTAGACCCCGCATTCATCCTCGACGACCAACGATTTGTGTCGGCCAAGCGTCACCTTATTAAAGGTGAAGCTAGGAATCAGGTGGTGGCTCTAGTGAGAGGTGAAGTTCCCGAGAGAGTGTTCATCACTGGGGCTGGCTACAGGCATGTAGCAAAGTATGTAGAAGAGCCCGTAATATGCCTGAAATGCTGCAGATGGGGGCACAAATCCTGGAGATGTCAACATGATCCACGATGTCGATTCTGCGGAAAGTCTCACCTCTCTAATCTGTGTAGAAGCAGACTTAATCTGGGTGAGAAAATAGTTCCCAGATGCTGCAACTGTGGAGGTGTTCACAACGCGAGCTCGGCTGTGTGTAGCAAGAGGCCGAGTATGGATGTTCCCCGGCCGGTGAATGTTTCAGAGCAAGCAAGAGCTCTTACCCAGACACCGAGGAGCAAACAGCGCAAAAGGAGTCACCTTTACTTCGACAGGCTCAAGCAACAAGCAGCCACGCCAACACTCAGGACTCCGGCGGTGACGGTGTAACGGTGAGTGAAGTGGTTACTGGGGCTCAGAAAGAGGGCCATAATGATATGGTCAAGGAGGTGTGGGCTGAACTAAGAAAAGTTGGTGAGTTCCTCCGAAATCTTGGGCAGAGAATCGAGTCCATCGAGGCGAAATTAAACGTTCAGGAGGTCAAGGAAAATCACAAAACAGTGAAGGAAAGTCAGGACATAGTGGTTGAGGGCAATAATGAAATATTGAGTGATGAAATGAAGGAAAGTGAAGTGTGTGTGAATGATGATAGTAGTTGTGAAAGGAAGAACCCTATAATTACACATAAAATGAAGGAATCATTTGGGCCAATAATGGACGTCACAGGACTGAAAAAATCTCTTGAGAACCGCAATGTTGCTTTTACTGGTGAGCTTGGGAGGAGATGGGAGATATTATACAAGGTATGGCTATCATTTAGTGAACTTATTGGGGATGACTTAGACAGTGAATTGTTTAATAATGGATCACCCTAGACTGAAAGTGTTGTCATGGAATGTTAATGGTTTAAGAAACAGGGTTACAGATGTTCATTGTTATGTGATGGGAAATGATATTGATGTTGTAGCTCTTCAGGAGACAGGGGATAGGAATGAAGGCTTATTGAAATTAAATGGCTATAAAGGGTTTCACCTCTTCGCCGCAAATAACATCAGAGGCACGTCGATTTATGTTAAGAACTCCATACCAGCAGAGTTAGTAGAACCGCCGTCAAAAACGCAAGGTATAGAGAGTGTCTGTGTTAAATTATCATTAAGGGAAGGGGAATTTATTGTAGTTAATTTGTATGTTTCCAGGAACTGCTTCGACGCTAACTATCTACCTGACTGCATTTATACTAATCCTTCACTGGTCATTGGGGACCTTAATGCTCGGCACACAAGCCTTGGGACAGTGGGTAGTATTAATGCTAATGGGGTCAAGTGGTTACAGTTTCTACAAGATCATCCAGATACCTGTCTCTTGGGAAACGATGAACCAACTCACATCAGGGGAGGACGGCTTGACTATGCCTGCCTTTTAAACTCTCAGGGGATTATGGGGGAGGCTCGGGTTGTTCGGGAACTACTTAGTGACCACTTTGCTTTGAACGTTGAATTACCACTGGGGAAAAAACAAGTCCACTTTCAAAGGAAAAGGCTAAATATTAATAAAGATATGAAAAATTATTTTATTCAAAATATGGGAGATTGGTATCAACAATACACGCCGCTCTGTGTTGATAGTTTTTACGAGGACATGGTCGAGAACATAGAGAAATTAGTACAGAGGGAAAATAACGGGGGCAGGGGAAGCAAGACGCATGGACCTAAGAAATTTAAATATCTCAATGATCAGCAAGTTAAGGGGTGGGAGAGAATGCTACGGAGTGCACATAAAGAATGGTTAAAAAATGGAATGAGGGATGAAGAGAAAAATACAATGTTGGAAGTGGCTAGGGAATGCAGTCAGGTGAGGAAGGAGGCGCGGGACAGATACTGGCAAGACTTTGCGCAGTCCATTGGTAATACTAAGAACCTTAAAGACATATGGAGAGCAGTAAATAAAATCAGGGGTTGTAAGCCCAAATTCATTGCTCACTCAGATCCAGGGAAGGTTGCTAATGAGTTAGTAGATAAATGGGCTAGTGCTGCTGGTATGGAGTCCTTACCTGCAGACACGAGAGTCACCATTGAGTCATGGGAAAATATTAGAAATGGAGTAACTTTATGTGCTTTAAATACAAGATCTGTAACATGCACTGAGATAACTCACGATGAGCTACTGGATGCTATAAAAAGTGGCAGCTCTACTGCTCCTGGAAAAGATGGAGTAACGTATGACATTCTTAATTATTTAGCCGGTATGAAACCTAGTCCCTTACTTGATTTGTTTAATATGAGTTATAGAGAGGGAAAGTTACCAAGAAAATGGAAAGAGGCTGTCATCATTCCTATCCCTAAGTCAAACGGAGGCTACAGACCTGTCTCCTTAATATCCTGCTTTTGTAAAATGATGGAAAGGATTTTGTTAAATAGGCTACTCTACCTTGTAGGTGATAACATGTCCAGTAATCTCTTTGGTTTTATCAAAGGCAAAAGTACTGCAGATTGTCTCTTAAAGTGTTTGTCTAATGTGGATGACAATTGTAGAGTTTTTGTTGATCTGCAAGGAGCATTTGATAAAGCCAATGGGGAAGTAATCTTATACGAATTAGCCAATCTGGGAATAACAGGGAGATTGCTACACTGGATAAGGGATTATCTACAAGGCAGAAAAGGTCAGGTGTATTACCAGGGATACATGTCTGAGGAACGGATGTTTCAGTTAGGTACCCCACAAGGGGGAGTATTAAGTCCCACCTTATTCAATGTATTAATGAACAGATTAGCATCAGAGATGTATCCTCCAGGGGTCACGACGATCATATATGCTGATGACATTCTTATACAAGGCACTTCTGGGAACAAAATTCAAACTGCTCTTAACATACTTGGTACAACCTGTCACAAGTTAGGCTTAGTTATAAATGCAGATAAAACCAAATATGAGTATAGGAAACGAAGAAATATAAGACTTACTCTAAATGGTGTGGAACTGAGCCGTGTTCAGAAGTACAAGTATCTGGGCATGTATGTTGGATACACATGTGAGAGTAAAAATGCTGAAATAAATCATATCAGCACCTTATGTAAAGCCCGTCTGCATCCTCTAAAAGCACTGGCTTTTTCTGGTAAAGGTGTTGGGGTACCTATCTTGCGGATGTTATACATAAGCACTGTTCGGTCCCTGATAGACTACGCAGCACCCGTTTTGTCTTACACAGGCCAAGGCAGACTCAAAAAAATAGAGCTGATACAGAACGAGGCTATGAGGATTATTCTTGGATGTCAAAGAAATGCAATGATTGAAATAATGAGAATGGAATTAAATTTACAGAGTGTGTGTGATAGAGTCCGTGACATTAACACTAGAGTATCTATTCGTTTCATGCGGAGAAAAGGAGGGGATAAGCTGTTTGAGAGCGTTCAGACCTGTCTGAGTGACGTACACACTTCCAGGAAACTGAGGGAGACACGCTACACGAGGGGATTAGCTCATGACCTCAGGGAATACGATGTACTTGACTGCTGTAAACCCTCTCGACAGTGTAATATGTCTGCTCCATGGAAAGTACAGAAAATAGACGTCGAAATTGCACCCCTCAAGGTGAAAAAGATTCATCATGAACCGGGACAATTACGGTGTTTGTATGGAAGCATGATATCTCGGTTACCAAGAGACAACAGTTTACATGTATATTGTGACGGGTCGGTGGCGGAGGATGGCAGGGCAGGGTGTGGTGTCCTAATAAGGGATTATACGGAGTTTGGGACTGTGGACAGGATAATTGAACTCCGGCTTAGTAATTATATATCATCCACACAAGCTGAACTGCAGGCCATTCTGGCATGTTTGGAGGAAGTACGTCATGACAACAAAAATGTTTTTGTATTTGTCGATAGCCGAGGAGCACTTGAGTCCTTAAACAGTCGAAACCCAGTCTTCGTCTCCATAGTTGAGGATTGTAAGAGAAGAATAACTGAGATACAGCTGAAAGGACATAGTGTGAAATTCATGTGGATTCCATCTCATGTTGGAATAGTGCTCAACGAGGTGGCGGATGACTTGGCCAAACGTGCCACATCAAAACCACAAGTTGACATTGAATGTGAATTCACAATGAGACAAATTCGAAGCAAAATCAGAAATATTCAGGCACAGGCAGGAGCGGAGAGGAGAGATCTAATGTATGAGAGAAGTCAAACCATGCAACACTACATGTATGTGAGTCAAAACACCCATTTCACTTATGGTAAAAGGAGAAATGCTTGGAGTGACTCTGTGTACATGCGGCTCAGGCTTGGGTACAAATATTACTGGGAATATGGGATAGGTGTTCATGATAATGACACGAAGTGTAAACTATGTGGTATGTTAAGGTCTCACACCCTTGCCCATTATGTTCTTGATTGTCCGTTGATTAATGTATATAGAAACACTGAGATAAGGACTGTTCCTGAACAAATAGCCTGGATGTGTCACAACGGAAAGGTTGATGAAATTCTTGAGAGATATAAGAATTTTGCACCAAGACTGTAATATTTTGTTGAATTATCTGCATGTCTCTTGCAAATTGTCTATACAGTATACCTAGGTCATAAAAGTATTTGTGTACGTCTGATATCATACTTCTCGTGAAGGAGGAAATGTATATGTTTATCTCTCAGAATGTTTGGTAATATGATTATTGTTTGTGATGTGTGTATATGTATGTATTAACACGATGTACTGAACGGGGTGAGAATAGCTTGAGCTACCTCATCCCTTTGTGTGTATTTTACATCAATAAACTTATTTCAATTTCAATTTCAATTTCAATTTCAATCATGCAAGAGGAGCCACACATCTATGATCTCCAATAAAACAGCAGACTTCTAGATGTTTACTACTGCTCGGCTTAGACTCGTTATAGTATCTCTGGGAATTGCTCATTATCTGCCGATGTAGACCTGACCAAATGTAAACTGTGTCAACATAATTATTCGCACACCCTCCGTCACATGTGATGGAGTGCGAAAAGATACGTAAATTTAGAGACAATTCTATAACCAATGTTCCAGCGATGTGTAAATATTTCATTCAAAATGATCTGCTACCAAAATTTTAGCCAATATCCCCAGTTTGCTAACTGTAGGTAGTAACTGAGTGATTGTAACCTATCCACCGCTGCCCACTGGATGAGGGGGGGGGGGGGCCGCAGGACAAACATATAATTGTGACACTAGCTCTCCACATGTATACCATTTGGTCACCATTTGGTCCGGGAGACATCTCCCGTCACGCAGGGTGCAGTTTGCGCCTCCACAGATCTCCAGTATCATCTTTTGATACTGGTAATGGCTCAAAAGGGCCACCACTTACGGGCTATTCATGCCCGTGCCACCTCTTGGGTGGCTTAATCTAATCAAATCATCAATCTCCACATGTCAGTTGCTTAATTTAGAACCTGTACTTGAAGTCGATCTCGAACCAATTGTTGATGTGACGACTTATTGAATTTTGTAACTAGCTCATCAAGATTGTAACTTGCTTAGTTAAATGAATTGTGGGGTTCAGTCCCTGAGCCCATTATGTGCCTCTGTAACCCTTTCCACTACCGCCCACGGGATGAGTATGGGGTGCATAATAAATGAACTAAACTAAAATCTTATAGGAAGAAAGAGAGCTTGTTACAAATGGATTAATAATGGGGAAATCAATTTAGAACAAGATTTCTTCCAATTGGTTAGAAATGGCAAAAAAGAGACAAGGAGTGCAAAAAGAACCTATGAAGTTCGCATAGCAGGGCAAACAGGCAAATCCTAAAGATTTTTCAGTTAAATGGAACAAAGATTAGGGAAAGGATAGGTCCATTAAAAACTGAGACAGGTTAGATTTAACTTATTTATATATATATTGCATATATTTATAATAATGTTTAGCTTATTGTTTGAGAAATATAAAGCTATACTAGTAAAAATATATTACTAAAATAAAGTTAAAAGCACAATGGATGCTGGCGGAACACCAGTGTCTCTCTCCCTCTCTCAAGTTCTTGGAGGCCTCCGCATTGTTGATACTCTCAACCACAACAACAACAACTTGGTACTGTAAACAGTTTAGATGTAATGTTGTACGCCTTCTGTGCTGAGAATGTGATTTTATAGGGAGAATCAACATGTAAGGAAGGTGGCTGTTGATGTATGGTGTCTCGCAAATTTTTTTATCAGTTGTTGATTTAGGGGCGATTACGATGGTAGAAGTGAATGTGCCCATTTATCTCTGTTAATTTGCTGTGCCGGGGATAGGAAGCGTGTATACGTAGATACTTTTGATAGGTATCGAGATCTCTCCAGTATTGAACTACCAACCTTTCCCAAGATAAGAATAAAGGTAACTGCAGAAGGCCTATTGGCCCATACGAGGCAGCTCCTCTTTATAACTACCCAATCCCACTCATAATCTTGTTCAACCCGCGTTTGAAACAATCAAGGGACCCCACCTCCACAACGTTACGCGGTAATTGGTTCCACAAATCAATATCCCTATTACCGAACCAATATTTACCCAGGTCTTTCCTAAATCTAAACTTATCCAATTTATATCCATTGTTTTGTGTTCTGTCATATGTTGATAAAGTACTTTTAATACCCTAATAATATCCCATTTGTTATGTCCATTCTTCCACTTTCTCTACATCCCTAACATGTCACCCCTAATTCTTTGCCTTTCAAGAGAATATTTTTAAGCTTTGTCAATCTTTCTTCATCTGACAGGTTTCTAATTTGGGGGACTAACTTTGTCATCCTATGCTGGACGCCTTCTAGTGAATTTACTGGCATATCCATTTTATAGTACGGTGACCAAAATTGAGCTGCATAATATAAATGGGGCCTAACCAGAAGGTATAGCTGAAGAACAACACCAGGTGTCTTATTACTACTGCTTCAATTAATAAATCCTAGTGTCCTATTTGCCTTATTACGAACATTTAAGGATTGATTTTTTTGGTTTTAAATTCTTACTAATGATAACTCTCAGATCCCTTTTGCAATCTGACTTTGCAATCTCAACACCATCTAGCTCGTAACTTGTAACTCTATCATCATTACCTAGCCTGAAAACCTTACATTTGTCAGCATTAGACTGCATCTGCCAATCTTTTGACCATTTCAAAACACTATTTAGATCGTCTTGAAGTGATAGTGAGTATTTTTCTGTTTATTTCCCTCCCAATTTTTGTATCATTGGCAAATTTGCAAATATTGCAAATATAATAGACGTTAAACTAATTGGCCGATAGTTTGATGCAAGTGATCTATCTCCTTTCTTGAAAATTGGAACCACATTTGCAACCTTCCACAACTCTGACACCCTGCCTGACTCTAATATTTTATTAAATATTGTAGACAATGGTTCGCAAAGCTCCCTTTTGCATCCTCAATGCAACCCACAATAGTTGTCTGTTTCCCATGTACACATTTACTGCTAGGTGAATAGAGCCATTAGGTGAAAGGAAATGTGTCCAACCATTTCTGTCCCGCCTGGGAATTGAACCTGGAATCCTCGATTGGGAGTCGAGAATGAAGCCAACTGTACTATGGAACCCTGTTATATTGGCTCCTAGGCCTATTTTTTTATTTATTTTTTAAGTGGGTGAGGTGTTGATTCTTATGGATACTGGTCCCTTCATATATAAGATGGTTGCTAATGGCTTTTTAACCCAGCCCAGTGCAACATTATCTAACCTAACAACAGGGGCTGATCTCATTGAGATTTTTAAAATACTGTACTGAACAAATTGGAAGATATTAATCCAGACTACTTCTTTAAAAGTCTAATGTGTGCACAGTGCACACAAGGGGCAACAGTTTAATGCTTGTGATTAATTATGCCAATAATGACAGCAAATTTATTTATTTATTTGTGTGTGTATTTATTTAAAGAAGGTATATTGGGTTTGTGAGTACATAACATTGGCATTCTTACATTTTTGCAAAGCCACTAACACACATAGGGTTTTGGGCAGAATTTAAATCTCAAAACATCAGCAATAAAGCCAATATAAGCACTACAAAACATTCATTATGCAGCACCCTCATCACAAGCAGAAGTTACCACGAGGCCAG
>WNGS01117934.1:0-10369 GCA_020271785.1 Procambarus virginalis
TGATCAACACTAGCAACAATCACGGCCCAACACTACTTTACTGTCCGGTTGCAAGGACAACTTCACAGTGCTCTAATTACCTCTTAGAACATGGCCCTACACTTTGCTACCCGGTTGCAATTACCACTTGCTGCAACCACAGTAATAACTCACTAAGCTTCGTGACACTACGATTATATATAATTATATTTGCTGACCACCTGTATACTTTAGCTATCAAAACGTTAATGGGAAACACTAAGGCGATCACACACTACTGAATTAACTTGTATGAGTGATTAGCGATCCCACGGATCGATAATTACTCTCGAGAATTTCGTTACTCAACAGAGCTGTTAGCTGTCACTCCAGACAGCCACGTTACTCACCAAAATCTACTAAAATTACGTTAACAGGTCAGCCATATAAACATATATAATTAATATGTATGATGATGCTGATGCTGCCACAGGGCAGCATCTTGGGACCTCTCCTATTTCTTATATACATCAATGATCTGCCTAATGTCTCTAACATTCTTAAACCTATATTGATTGCTGATGATACTACCCTCATCTACTCAAACTCCAACCCACATACACTAAATAATGTTGTTAATAATGAACTAAAAAAAAGTCCACTTATGGATGTCAACCAACAAACTAACACTTAACATAGAAAAGACCTACTACATCTTATTTGGAAGCAAATCAACAAATGCAATTCAGCTTCAGATAGACAATGTTAACATTAGCAATAAAAATGATGGAAAGTTTCTTGGCCTATTCCTAGACAAGAGACTCAACTTCAGTACCCACATACAACACATAATTAAGAAAGTCTCTAAAACAGTTGGTATACTCTCCAAAATCAGATATTATGTACCTAACTCTGCTCTCATCTCACTATATTATGCACTAATCTATCCCGATCTTAATTATGGTATCTGTGCATGGGGTTCAACCACTGCAAACCACCTCAAGTCCATCATCACCCAGCAAAAATCTGCTATTAGAATAATAACAAATTCTGCTTTCAGACAACACTCAGCCCCCTTGTTTAAATCCCTAAACATGCTAAACATAAACTCACTCCACACATCCTCTTGTGTCAACTACATTTACAAAGCCGTTTTTAAATGCAAATCCTGCTCTGAAACTCTCCCTGGACAGATGTAATAGGACCCATTATCACCACACCAGAAATAAATATCTCTTTGATATCCCCAGAGTCAAACTTAATCTGTGTAAACACTATGCAAATAAAGGGACCCAGTCTATGGAACTCACTCCCTAATGAATTGAGAAGCTGTCAAACTTTTGCCTCGTTCAAAAACAAAACTAAAAAGTACCTAATTTCATCTTCATAGTTTCCTACCTTGTGCTTTAAAATTGTAATTTAACTAGTGCTACCCAATCTCCCAATCTTTATGTACTTAATCCAAACAACTTTACCATTGTGATCATTGCTGTCTTCTTATATGTGCTATCAATTTGCTGTATGGTGCCTATTAATTTTTGTTTAAATTACCAATCAAGCTGTCAATGCAATCAATCAGAGCTTAAATATACCAATGTGCTTTAATATACCTACTAATCTCTTTCATCTCATTTTTTCTTGCAATGTATCTGTTATCATTTTATTAATTCTGCTAGAATTTACCTACTTAAAATTATCTGTTAGATTAAGGACCTGCCCGAAACGCTCTGCATACTAGTGGCTTTACAAGATTGTAAATACCATGCTATGTATCCTCACAAACCCAATGTACCTTCTTGTATATATATATAAATAAATAAATAAATAAATAAATAAATAATCACACTTATCACAGCCTCTGGGAACACAACACTTGTAATAAAACACACACGCAGGTATTACTCCACAATAATCAAATGCCAGGAAATCCCCGGTGTTACACACTAACTCTTTACCGCGCACTATGATAACCAGTACTGGTTCCTCTCCTGCAAAAGATTACATGGACATGGACAAGATAATCATAAATCACCTAGAATGAATTACCTAAAATCGTACCAGAGTTGAGTAATAAAATTCTAGGACAGCCCACACAGTCCTTAGTCTAATATATGTTTGCTTTGTTCCCGTGTGTACACACACACACACACACATGTACGCCTGCCCACACCAGGCAAGTCCTTCCTGGACTGACAAGAACGTCATAAGGGTGAAAATCTCATGCACCCGAGCTTCTCCGCACCTCTAAGGTGCTTGGAGACAGTGTGGCGGAACACCTGATCTCAAATTCAGGCTTTGAGATGACAATCACCAAACACACACAGGGTACTTACTTCATTTACACAGCCTGCTCACGCATACACACAACTGTCCTACCATATACAGGCCCCTGCTTGTAGGTGGCTGGCCACTTCTCAAGGTGGCGTGGCTAGGCTAGGGATCAGCCTAGCGAGATGGCGTCTGGTGTGGCTCAGCGCGTTTCATTCCCTTACTCACAGCACGGCACGGTTTCGTTAACCGACTTCTCCCGGGTCCTCTTCAAACGAACCAATCAGAGGAAGGCATACAGCTGCCTCCCTCCTCAACCAATCACAGACGAGCTTACATGGCCGCAGGGCGACTACCAAGATGGCCGCCAAGATGGCCGCCTGGCGTCGCCATGGTAACGAGGCTGGTGGCGGGTGGCCCGCGCCTTCACACCTCTCGTCTTCGCGTCTCTGTCTCCCTCAATTCTACACAATAAAAGCTGCAGCCCGCTCTAATTCTTTCCACAAATGTGCTACAACGGCCATTGTAACATATTTGAAGTGCTGAGGACTTAGGCTCTCCTCTGAGCCCAAACACAGGATATGTTTCGGGTACGGGTTGCCAGATCTAGACCAAGTGCACGCCCGTGCATGTTCTGCAGTGCACGGCTAGCGCCACGGGCACGTGAACCAGTGGAAAGTTTAGCTGGTGCCAACTCATCCCCTCACTCCAAGAACTGAGATGCTTAAAAGTAATTAGAACTAGAGACTCCTTGTGGAGAGTCTTATCTTTGCCTGTTTCAGAGTCAAGGGTGCCGAGGCTGTCCTGACTGTGGGAGCAGTCAACAGAATTGATAACACTGATGTGTCTGAATTCAACTCTAATCTTAGAAGTCTAATACTAGCTAACAGACTTAACAAAAACCAACTAATAATTTTGGGGGATTTTAATATTGACCTCTGCAAGCCTGATAACCCTCATGCTGCTAGTTTCCTCAACTGTATGAATTCCTGCTTCCTCATACCCTTAATCACTAGACCTACTAGAATCACTGATACGACTGCCTCTGCTCTTGACCATATCTGGACTAACATAACCTCTCCACTTACTTCAGGGGTAATCACTGATAGAACCACAGACCATTACCCCACATTTCTCCTAACTAACATTAATAAACCACCCCTAGATACAATGAAGATAAGCTTTAGGCTGCACAATGAAACTTCTATAAGCATCTTTATTGCTGCTGCTGCTAATATCAACTGGGAAACAGAATTGGGTAACATAGTGAACATCAACCTAGCAGTGTAAACATTTCTTCAGAAAACTCTGAGCCTCTATAACACCCACTGTCCTATGCTAACGAAACAAGTCACAACTAAAAGGTTAAAACAATCCATGGCTTACAAAGGGTATACTTAAATCTATTAATAAAAAACATGACCATGAGAAAAAGTATAGGTTAGGAGTCGTCTCCAAAGACGTTTCAAAGATTCACTCGTCAATGCTGTCTAAAATAATTAGGAGAGTCAAAATAAAATACTACGAAAATAAATTTGACCAAATTAATTAAGGGCAACATTAAGAAAACCTGGAGCGCTATTTCCCAAATATTAGGATAAAAAAGGATTTTGAATACAAAACCAATACTTCTATCCAATGACGATAGTGTGCTATCAGCCTCTGACACTGCTATTGAATTCAATAGTTTCTTCTCATCCATTGGCACATCCCTTGCTAATGATATTCCATAGTCTCTAACTAATGTTAAGGACTACCTTACAGGAAACTGTCCAGAGTCTTTGTACCTGAATCCCGCTAATTCCACTGATGTTAATGTCATAATCCTTTCTCTTGAAACAAAGTCAAGTGCCCTTGCTGAGATACCAACTCTAATTTACAAAAAATCCTCCAGATTTCTCGCTCCTGCAATTGTATTGCTCCACAACAAATCACTTGAACTCCAAACCTTTCCGGATATTCTAAAAAAAAGCGAGAGTAACCCCAGTCCATAAATGTGGTGATCTCACTGATGTCAACAATTTCAGACCTACGTCAATTCTGCCAACCTTGTCAAAAATATTTTATAAACTAATCTACAAGCAGCTTTACTCTTAACTAGCAAAACACAATATATTTAGCTAGTGCCAGTATGGCTTCAGACCCAAAAAAGCACTAACGATGTACTGAGTAGTATGATTAACTTGATACATGCAGCTTTTGATAAAAATGAGTTCCCTGTTGGGTTATTCGTTGACCTACGTAAGGCTTTTGACACTGTCAACCACCAAAACCTTCTTCTAAAATTACATCATTATGGATTCAGATCACTTACCTTCAGTCTTACCTTACTGACAGGCTCCAGTATGTTTCTGTGAATTATTCCATTTCTCCCACCCTATCCATCAACATTAGTGTTCCACAGGGCAGCATACATGGCCCTCTCCTCTTTCTCGTCTAAATTAATGACCTTCCAAGTGCCTCTCAACTTAAACCAATTTTATTTGCTGATAACACAACCTTCATTTTTTCCAGTCATGGCCCTCTTGCTCTGAATGCTACAGAGAATATTGAACTAAATAAAGTCCATCTTTGACTAACTGCCAACAAACTCACCCTTAACATTGACAAAACCTTCTATATTTTGTGTGGTAATAAATCCCCAGATCAAATTAATCTAAGAATAAACAATATCCAAATTAGTAACAAAGTAGATGATAAATTCCTTGGTGGCCTCATCGATAACAAGCTGAATTTCCAGGGACACATTCTAAATATAGCAAAAAAAAATTATAAAACTGTTGGCATTGTCTCTAAAATCAGATATTATGTACCTCGCCCTGCCCTGATGACGCTCTATTACTCTCTCATCTATCCTAATCTCAACTATGGTATTTGTGCTTGGGGTTCTTACTACCCAAAATCATCTACGTCCCCTAATTACTCAACACAAAGCTGCTATTAGAACAATATCAAACTCTGGCCCCAGACAGCACTCGGTACCCTCACTTAAATCTTTAAATAAGTTAGATATTAAGACACTGCACATCCTCTCAAGTGTACTCTATATATTTAAAACTGTGAACTGTAATGCCAATCCTGACCTTAAACGCTTCCTAGAAGGTTGTAACAGAACCCATGGGCACCACACCAGAAACAAATACCTTTTTGATATTCCAAGAGTGCGCCTTAACTAAACTAGAAATGCTCTACAAAATAAGGGACCCAAAATGTGGAATGACCTTCCCAATCATGTCAAAGGCTGTACCACTCTCAACTAGTTTAAGAGAAAACTAAGTACTACCTATTAAACTCCATGTAACCTACCTTACCCCCTAAATGTCAACCCATGTCTTGCTATTTTCAAACAATAAGCAGTGATTCTTATCAAGCAGTGTTACACTAGGAATGGAACGATCATTGCTAAGAAGGAAAGTGCAGGGAAAAGATATGAAATAAAGTGTGACCAACAACTACTGGCCTTCTTTAGTGATTGTGGTATATCGGAAAACCTGAACCCGACCAATGCCAGTACTTAAAATAACTCATTCAGTGCCTGAGCCTAACCTAACTTAATCTAACTTTGTCCAAGGTGCTGTCTCTGCATTACCATTTACCAAATGTTCTCTCATTCATATGATCTTCTAAATAATCCGTCAAGTCTCCATGCACTTATCCAAGCATCTACCTCATTATCATTGTAAAATTTTGCTCTTAAATCTAATCTTACCCTATTTTTAAAATTTAAATTTAATTGTATTGATTTATGTCCTCTATTGTAAAGTAATTATTGATCTCACTTTGTTCTCTTAATTAAGTTCATACTAATTCTATATTAATAACTAAGCTAATTAAAACTTATTATCTTTAAGATTATTTTACTTTACATTTATCATTTGACAAATTTTTTTTTTATATAATCATCTTGACTGTCTCTACCGATTTTTTGTTCTCTCCACCAAACTTGTGTTTCCTCCAAGGCTATCTAGTGTCCTTCTCCTACTTCTATTTGTTTATTTTCTTTTGTTTATTTGCATTTATTGTTGTGTTTTGCTATAATTATTCTTTAATTTTAGTAGACTTAGTACTTTGTAAGCTTTTATTGTATTGTTATATTATTGTATTGTTGTGTTTTGCTATAATTAACTTTTCTATTGAAAAGTAATTATTGATCACATTTTGTTCTCTTAAATAAGTTCATACTATTTCTGGTTAATAACCAGCCTTTTTATGCAGACAAGTATAGACCCAGAACTAAACCTCTTATCCACTATCTATGACAATCATCACTTTAATGATCTGAACTGCAGATATTTTACAGCAAATGATGTAAACAATGTATTATCACATAATCACAATATCTCTGTAATCAACTTAAATGTTAGATCCCTAGGTAAACACTTCGATGATGTTAGTGCCTTAATTGAAACTATTGACAACAAATTCACTTTTATTGTACTTACTGAAACATGGTTGAAAGAGGATACTACTCAACTCTTTAACATGCCTAACTACTTGGCAATTCACAACTGTCGTCAAACTCAGAGAGGTGGTGGTACTGCTCTTTACTACCATCATGAACTAACATGCTTAAAAGTAATTAGAACTAGAGACTGCTGTGGGGAGTATATCTTCGCCAGTTTCAGAGTAAAGGGTACCGAGTCTATCCTGTCTGTGGGAGCAGTCTATAGGATTCCTAACACTGATGTGCCCGAATTCAATTCAAACCTTAGAAATCTAATACTCGATAACAGACTTAACAAAAACCATCTAATTATCGCAGGGGACTTTAATATTGACCTCTGCGAGCCTGAGCACCCTACTACTGTTAGCTTCCTCAACTGTATGAATTCCTGCTTCCTCATACCCTTAATCACTAGACCTACCAGAATCACTGATAGTACTGCCACGACTCTAGATCACATCTGGACCAACATAACCTCTCCGCTTACTTCAGGTATAATCACCGACAGTACTACAGACCATTACCCCACATTTCTCTTAACTACCATTAACAAACCACCTCTAGAGTCAAGGGAGATAAGTTTTAGGCTGCACAATGAATCTGCTATAGGCAATTTTATAACTGCTGCTGATAATGTCAACTGGGAATCAGAGTTAGGTAACATATGGGACATCAACCTAGCAGTACAATCTTTTCTTCAAAAAACTCTAAGCCTTTATAACACCCACTGTCCTATGCTTACAAAACAAGTCACTACCAAAAGGCTTAACAATCCCTGGCTTACAAAGGGAATACTTAAATCCATTAATAAAAAACATGACCTTGAGAAGAAGTATAGGCTAGGAACCGTCTCTAAAGAATTCTCAAAGAATTACTCTTTACTGCTATCTAAGATAATTAGACGAGCCAAAACTAAATACTACGAAGATAAATTTACCCAAATAAAGAGCAACATTAAAAAAACTTGGAGCACAATTTCACAAATCTTGGGATCAAAGAAGATTTTAAATAACAAACCAACACTCCTGTCAAATAACGATGGTCAGCTTTCAGCATCTGATTCTGCTATTGAGTTCAATAGGTTCTTCTCTTCCATTGGGTCATCCCTTGCAAATGATATTCCTTCTTCCAGTACTGAGGTTAAGGACTACCTTACAGGTAACTATCCACAGTCTCTGTACCTAAAGCCTACTAATTCCACTGATGTCAATGAGATAATCCTTTCCCTTAAAACCAAGTCTAGTGCCCTTGAGGAGATTCCGACATTAATTTACAAAAAAGCCTCCAGATCCTTAGCCCCTGCAATTGCTTTGCTCTTCAACAAGTCACTTGAACTCCAAACCTTTCCAGATATTCTAAAAAAAGCGAGAGTAACCCCTGTCCACAAATGTGGTGATCCCACAGATGTTAACAACTACAGACCTATTTCAATCCTGCCTAACTTATCAAAAATTTTTGAAAAACTAATCTACAAGCAGCTCTACTCTTATCTAGCCAAGCACAATATACTTAGCTCTTGCCAATATGGCTTCAGACCTAAAAAAAGCACTAACGATGCACTGATTAGTATGATTAACTTAATTCATGCAGCTCTTGATAAAAATGAGTTCCCTGTTGGGTTATTTGTGGACCTGCGTAAGGCTTTTGACACTGTGAACCACCAAAACCTTCTTCTTAAATTACATCATTATGGAGTCAGAGGACTCTCCCTGCAATACCTCAAATCTTACCTTACTGATAGACTCCAGTATGTTTCTGTGAACAATTCAATTTCTCCTACCCTACCCATCAACATTGGTGTTCCTCAGGGCAGTATACTTGGCCCTCTCCTCTTTCTCATCTACATTAATGACCTTCCAAATGCCTCCCAACACCTTAGACCAATTCTATTTGCTGACGACACAACCTTCATTTACTCCAGTCCTGACCCCCTTGCTCTAAATGCCACAGTAAATACCGAGCTTAATAAAGTCCATCTTTGGCTAACTGCCAACAAACTCACCCTTAACATTGACAAAACTTTCTATATTCTGTTTGGCAATAAATCCTCTAACCAAATAAATCTCAAGATTAACAATACCCAAATTTGTAACAAATTAGATGGCAAATTCCTTGGCGTTCTCATTGATCACAAGCTTAATTTCCAGGGACACATTCTAAATATATCAAAAAAAGTTTCAAAAACTGTTGGCATTCTTTCTAAGATCAGATATTATGTACCCCGCCCTGCCCTGGTGACTCTCTATTACTCCCTCATCTATCCATATCTCAACTATGGTATTTGTGCTTGGGGTTCTACTACCCAAAATCATTTACGTCCTCTAATTACTCAACACAAAGCTGCTATTAGGACAATATCCAACTCTGGCCCCAGACATCACTCGGTACCCCTACTCAAATCTCTCAATATGTTAGATATTAAGTCACTGCACATTCTCTCATGTGTATTATACATATATAAAACGCTGAACTGTAATGCCAATCCTGACCTCAAAAGCTTCATTGAAAGCTGTAACAGAACCCATGAGCACCACACCAGAAATAAATACAGTTTTGATATTCCAAGAGTACGACTTAACCAAACTAGAAATGCTCTACAAATCAAGGGACCCAGAATGTGGAATGACCTTCCCAACCATGTTAAAGACTGTACCTCTCTCAACCAGTTTAAGATTAAAACTAAACACTACCTGTTAAACTCCCTGTAACCTACCTTACCCCTCTATTGTCAACCCATGTCTTATTTTTTTTTTTTTCTTATTCAACGCTGTTTGTCTACATATTGTATTTGTGCTGCTTTTCAGTCATGTTCCCCCCTTTTTTTGTACCTTTATTTGTATCTGTTCTCAAAACATTTTATTCTTTTGTTCAATTAGCATTAAGTTTTAGATATTAATGTTTTCTTGCCCGAAACGCATTGCGTAATAGTGGCTTTAGGCATTGTATGTACTAGCTCTATCTATAAATCGATCAACTTATGTAAAATCTCTCTATGTATGTACCTTTCCTGAATAAACATATTTATTTATTTATTTATTAATATTGTTTGTTGACCAACTTGTTCAATTGCTGACTCCTGCCATGTCCCCCCTCCTTTTTTGTCCTTTTCAACACAATTTATACGTTAATCTCAATTAGAATTAAGTTTTAGTTCTAAGTGCTTTTTCCCCCACACTTTGCCTGAAACGCTATGCGTATTAGTGGCTTTAGGCATTGTATGAACTAGCTCTATCTATAAATCCAACATTATGTTTGTAACTCATCTGCTATGTATGTACTTTTACCTGAGTAAACATTTTAATTTAAATTTTAATTTGACTTTTACAGATCCGGCATCACTCGGGAAAGAGAAACATGCCCTCGCACTGCCCGCAAAACGCCTGACATCTTATCTCAATCTTTGGTGGCTTTGCTTACAATTATTAAACAGTTAATGAGCTCCGAAGTACCAGGAGGCTGTTTATAACAATAGCACAAGTTGATTGGGAAGTTTTCAAGCTTGTAAACTGTTCAATAAATGTTACAAAACTGATTGAGGAAGAGGATGTACACGTTCGTAAGTATTTGTGTAACAGACCCCTGGAAGGCACCCTGGTGGTGAACATAACCACAACATAGTGGCCCTGAAGTAACTGGACGCCCACTAATTCGGACAACTGTACATGAAGAACTTCTACCAGGGTGATCCCAACCAACATA
>WNGS01117943.1:0-10131 GCA_020271785.1 Procambarus virginalis
TAGAGAAACTCAAAATATAAATTACCAAATGGCACCAAGCCTAGAGGATCACCACTACTATGCGGCCCGGTCCACCTAGTGACTCTGTAAACTCTCCTGGACGACTTTACTGGCAATTATATGAATTTACAACATTAATTATATCTAACTAAACACTATGCAGCCTAAACTAAACACTATTGCCGCCTAACTAAATAATTGTATCACAGATATAAGCATCAGGTAAGGTTTCCTAACGACAATTATGTATAAACCTACAAGGAACAATGGGGCACAAGGAACGAGCATCAAGAGAGGTGTCCATCCCTCTTACCGGGACGGCAGTCACATGTTCATATCTTTCCGGTTAGATGGGCAGAGACTCGATTTCGTGGTGGACACCGGCTCACGGACACCGTCGTTACGGTTCCCTTTATGAAGGAACATGGCTTGGAGGCCGTCATGGAAGGATTTCAAGCGTTTAGATAAACTGGAGTCCATAGATATAAATGATAACGAGTGGAAGCAAATGGACTTCTCAAACTTCTACTCGGGGGTCCTGAAAGCTAAACCTTATTTCCGAAGAGCAAATTATCCCTGGATGCAGAGATCTATGTTTCTGATTTACCCCCATATGATTCCTTACTGGGCATGGATATTTTAGTTGCACATAACTGCTCAATAATTAATGACCTGACAGATCCCCGACTAATAATACGGCCAGTGAAGAAGCACAAGCTGCAGGAAAACACAGAGTATTCTGTCACAAACTACGATTCCATCAGACTAAAACCAAAATCAACGGCAAGAGATCTACGGCTTTTCTGGACACTGGCGGGCCATTCTCAATTATCAGCAGACGTCGTGCCAGAAAACTAGGCCTTAAATTGAATCGTGTGCAAGGAAAGAAATTGACAATTTGCACGAGGATACATTATCTACCAAACACGTTATAAGGAACGCAGAAATAAAATTCCAAGGTCTGACTTTCCACACAGACGTATACGTCATGAAGATGTATGACGAGGAATACATAATCGGAGACGATATCCTCCAATACACCAACATAACTTTCACAGCAGAAAAAGCTGTCTTGGTGCGCAACAGCAACCCCTATCCTCACCAGGGATGAAGCTCTATCCGTGTTAGGCCGAACACCTGATGCATTGATAAACCTGTAACCGAAAGCAGAAAAAGTAGAAAAAGTCCATTCCGAACAGAAAGAACACACAGCCCATCGACTTGAGCAACATAAAGTGATGAAGTTAGACCTAAAAAGTCACTCGGAGAATGGTAAAGTTGATCACCAGAGTAATGAGAGGATCTTGTAAACATCTCCACAGACCTGTGTCGCGTCTCTCACACACTCCTCAATATGCCCCAAGGTCCTTCCCGGCATGGCGCATTCTTTTGATAATTATTGACTTTGAGTTTCCATATAATAAAGTGTATTTTCTGTATTTATCTGTAAAACGAAATATTTTGTATATAATGTATAGAATTATAATTATAATAATATAATAAAGAGCTATATAATCATCCTGGCTTAGTACTTTCTCCCTTATAATTCCTGTTTCTGTATCACTTGTATATTATAATATTATTATAATAAAGAATTGACCAAAAGCTGAAGAACAACTTCCGGATTGTTGACAAGGGAGTGGTAGTGACGCTACGTGTCCTGTTGTTGACAACGGGAGTGGTAGTGACGCTACGTGTCCTGTTGTTGACAACGGGAGTGGTAGTGATGCTACGTGTCCTGTTGTTGACAACGGGAGTGGTAGTGACGCTACGTGTCCTGTTGTTGACAACGGAGTGGTAGTGACGCTACGTGTCCTGTTGTTGACAACGGGAGTGGTAGTGACGCTACGTGTCCTGTTGTTGACAACGGGAGTGGTAGTGATGCTACGTGTCCTGTTGTTGACAACGGGAGTGGTAGTGACGCTACGTGTCCTGTTGTTGACAACGGGAGTGGTAGTGATGCTACGTGTCCTGTTGTTGACAACGGGAGTGGTAGTGACGCTACGTGTCCTGTTGTTGACAACGGGAGTGGTAGTGACGCTACGTGTCCTGTTGTTGACAACGGGAGTGGTAGTGACGCTACGTGTCCTGTTGTTGACAACGGGAGTGGTAGTGACGCTACGTGTCCTGTTGTTGACAACGGGAGTGGTAGTGACGCTACGTGTCCTGTTGTTGACAACGGGAGTGGTAGTGTGCTACGTGTCCTGTTGTACAACGGGAGTGGTAGTGACGCTACGTGTCCTGTTGTTGACAACGGGAGTGGTAGTGACGCTACGTGTCCTGTTGTTGACAACGGGAGTGGTAGTGACGCTACGTCCTGTTGTTGACAACGGGAGTGGTAGTGACGCTACGCGTCCTGTTGTTGACAACGGGAGTGGTAGTGACGCTACGTGTCCTGTTGTTGACACGGGAGTGGTAGTGACGCTACGTGTCCTGTTGTTGACAACGGGAGTGGTAGTGACGCTACGTGTCCTGTTGTTGACAACGGGAGTGGTAGTGACGCTACGTGTCCTGTTGTTGACAACGGGAGTGGTAGTGCGTACGTGTCCTGTTGTTGACAACGGGAGTGGTAGTGATGCTACGTGTCCTGTTGTTGACAACGGGAGTGGTAGTGCTACGTGTCCTGTTGTTGACAACGGGAGTGGTAGTGACGCTACGTGTCCTTGTTGTTGACAACGGGAGTGGTAGTGACGCTACGTGTCCTGTTGTTGACAACGGAGTGGTAGTGAGCTACGTGTCCTGTTGTTGACAACGGGAGTGGTAGTGACGCTACGTGTCCTGTTGTTGACAACGGGAGTGGTAGTGACGCTACGTGTCCTGTTGTTGACAACGGGAGTGGTAGTGACGCTACGTGTCCTGTTGTTGACAACGGGAGTGGTAGTGACGCTACGTGTCCTGTTGTTGACAACGGGAGTGGTAGTGACGCTACGTGTCCTGTTGTTGACAACGGGAGTGGTAGTGACGCTACGTGTCCTGTTGTTGACAACGGGAGTGGTAGTGACGCTACGTGTCCTGTTGTGACAACGGGAGTGGTAGTGCTACGTGTCCTGTTGTTGACAACGGGAGTGGTAGTGATGCTACGTGTCCTGTTGTTGACAACGGGAGTGGTAGTGCTACGTGTCCTGTTGTTGACAACGGAGTGGTAGTGACGCTACGTGTCCTGTTGTTGACAACGGGAGTGGTAGTGATGCTACGTGTCCTGTTGTTGACAACGGAGTGGTAGTGATGCTACGTATCCTGTTGTTGACAACGGGAGTGGTAGTGACGCTACGTGTCCTGTTGTTGACAACGGGAGTGGTAGTGACGCTACGTGTCCTGTTGATGACAACGGGAGTGGTAGTGACGCTACGTGTCCTGTTGTTGACAACGGGAGTGGTAGTGATGCTACGTGTCCTGTTGTTGACAACGGGAGTGGTAGTGACGCTACGTGTCCTGTTGTTGACAACGGGAGTGGTAGTGATGCTACGTGTCCTGTTGTTGACAACGGGAGTGGTAGTGATGCTACGTGTCCTGTTGTTGACAACGGGAGTGGTAGTGAGCTACGTGTCCTGTTGTTGACAACGGGTGGTAGTGATGCTACGTGTCCTGTTGATGACAACGGGAGTGGTAGTGATGCTACGTGTCCTGTTGTTGACAACGGGAGTGGTAGTGAAGCTACGTGTCCTGTTGTTGACAACAGGAGTGGTAGTGATGCTACTGTCCTGTTGTTGACAACGTGAGTGGTAGTGATGCTACTTGTCCTGTTGTTGACAACGGGAGTGGTAGTGAAGCTACGTGTCCTGTTGTTAACAACGGGAGTGGTAGTGATGCTACGTCCTGTTGTTAACGGGAGTGGTAGTGACGCTACGTGTCCTGTTGTTGACAACGTGAGTGGTAGTGACGCTACGTGTCCTTTTGTTAACAACGGGAGTGGTAGTGACGCTACGTGCCCTGTTGTTGACAACGGGAGTGGTAGTGACGCTACGTGTCCTGTTGTTGATTCAAGGTCAGGTCACTAGTCAACTACCATGCCCTGCACCTTATTTGTCTCCCTAGCAATAGGCTGAGAGCTTTATAGAAAATCCAAAATGAAGCCAAATGAGGATAATTTTTAGAGCCCCCAGATGCACAAGAATCATCACACGAGGGAGGAGCTGAAACTCCCAACCATATGTGAAAGAATTGAGCAGCTCAGTACTTCCAAGGTGATAAAAGATCCAACATCACCCTTACTACTTAAAGATCGATATAACAAACCCACTGAGAAGGGTGTCGACGAAATACATGCAGACTTTGTTATGCAAGCCCCTTGGGAATCTCCGCCAGCAAACTTTAAGATTATGGTTATTGTAGGAAAAAAGAACCAGACAAATCCTCATCTGCTACGTAACATTGCACAGATGCATATAGAAGCAAACTTGGCATCCGACAGCTTCACATACTTCACCGATGGATCAGTAGACCAGCAGGACACACGAAACCGGAGCTGCAGTTAAAGCAGGAAACTCTGTACATAGTTGGAGGCTCTCAAATGGGTGTTCAACCAACTACGAACCACTTATGTTAATGAAGGGGAGCAGTAGAGCAACAGAAGTACACTTACATCGCATCAGGCTTGGATACCCTGTGCATGGGAAATAGGCTTACAGGTTCCGGAAGATGAGAGGAAATGTCAACACTGTGGTAAATGCCGGCAGACCTCTGGAACATTATCTACACAGTGCACAGTTACAGCCACAACAGACCTCTGACATTATCTAACACAGTGCACAGTTACAAACCCTTAGATTTCAACTTAGATTCAACAGAGCAGAAGTTGTAAACACATGGCAAAATCTACTGAAGCGACCATACGAGTAATAATACTCATACTCCGCCCAAGTAAAACAGAAACACAGCAACACTTAGTGGCCAGCCAGAGGCTTAGGGCCCGCGCAGTGGGCCAGCCAGAGGCTTAGGCCCGCCCAGTGGGCCAGCCAGAGGCTTAGGGCCCGCCCAGTGGGCCAGCCAGAGGCTTAGGGCCCGCCCAGTGGGCCAGCCAGAGGCTTAGGGCCCGCCCAGTGGGCCAGCCAGAGGCTTAGGGCCCGCCCAGTGGGCCAGTCAGAGGCTTAGGGCCCGCCCAGTGGGCCAGCCAGAGGCTTAGGGCCCGCCCAGTGGGCCAGCCAGAGGCTTAGGGCCCGCCCAGTGGGCCAGCCAGAGGCTTAGGGCCCGCCCAGTGGACCAGCCAGAGGCTTAGGGCCCGCCCAGTGGGCCAGCCAGAGGCTTAGGGCCCGCCCAGTGGGCCAGCCAGAGGCTTAGGGCCCGCCCAGTGGGCCAGTCAGAGGCTTAGGGCCCGCCCAGTGGGCCAGCCAGAGGCTTAGGGCCCGCCCAGTGGGCCAGCCAGAGGCTTAGGGCCCGCCCAGTGGGCCAGCCAGAGGCTTAGGGCCCGCCCAGTGGGCCAGCCAGAGGCTTAGGGCCCGCCCAGTGGGCCAGCCAGAGGCTTAGGGCCCGCCCAGTGGGCCAGCCAGAGGCTTAGGGCCCGCCCAGTGGGCCAGCCAGAGGCTTAGGGCCCGCCCAGTGGGCCAGCCAGAGGCTTAGGGCCCGCCCAGTGGGCCAGCCAGAGGCTTAGGGCCCGCGCAGGGATATCCCTGTAAAAAAAAAAATACTTAAAGATAAACTGACTAGTGCTGTATGTAGTGGGTAAAGTGTTGCCAATGCACAAGCAGGTAACCTATATGCAAACTGGTTGAGTAGAAGTGTTGCCAATCTCATTAAACTAAATATTCCTATTGTATGCAAAGTGCTAGAAATGATATTGCACTATATCTGTACCCTGAAATACAAGTGTCTTACACGACCATCAGCAAAAAGAGCAATTGATTGATGGAAAGTCATTCAATCTTTCTAGGGTGAACAGTGATGTAAAGTGTTGACCAGACTACATACTAGAAGGTGAAGTGACGACGACGTTTCGGTCCGTCCTGGACCATTCTCAAGTCAATTGTGATTTAGTTAGTTTAGTTCATTTATTATGCACCCCATACCCATCTTGTGGGCGGTAGTGGAAAGTGTTACAGAGGCACATAATGGGCTCAGGGACTGAACCCCACAATTCATTTGATTGTAACTTGAAAATGGTCCAGGACGGACCGAAACGTCGTCGTCCCTTCATTTTCTAGTGTGTGGTCTGGTCAACATACTTCAGCCACGTTATTGTGACTCATCGCCTACAGTGATGTAAAGTACTCATTAAGTGTTTGCTGCTCTTTTATCATCCAATATAACTTGGTTACTCACCTTTAGGGTCCTACAGAGTTCTTGGTTTTGATTTTACTTCGTATGTGCATCGAATGATTTTGGATCCTCCTTTAAGTTTTGGACAAGTATTCATTTGTAGTTTCTCCTGGATAGCTGAACTTAATACCTTTTTAATATATCTTATAGTCCACGATGTTCAAATACCGTCTACAGAGATTCCGTTAAGTTAACAAAGCTCTTTTTACTAAGGACACATTTTACAATATCACATTGTCTAGTGGATGTTTTATGCTGCCTGTACATATAATTCTCCGTTCTAAACATGTCATAGCTCTTTATACGTGTGCTTTCTGGCCTTTGTGTGTTGACCGCTCTTCTGTCTTCCCTGATTTCCTGAAATATTGCGGCTTTTACAGCAGAAATTTGTGCCCATATCCAACTCAAGTTCAGGTTTATCAAGTGCAGTTTTAGCTGCCTTGTCTGTGTCGTCATGCTGCAACCGGTCCTCGACTCCAGTCCATTACATCCAGCAGTCGACCCCACAGACGCATTCATAAATTTTAACATGCTGTTCATTCAAAACTAGGAATTTTCTAAAATATAAATTAAATTTATAATATATTAGCATATTGTGCATATATATAGGCATAGGTTTGATTAGGTTAGGTGTTTAGGTTTTGTTGACGATTACTTGTATTTGTAGTTTGTGGGTGAAGCATTTGTAGCGTTGTGGTTCGAACAAAATTCGTCAGTGAAGCACTTGTTCCAGAAGTGTTAAAACGTCAACAGTTGTGAGTCGTGTGTAACCGTTTTTCATTCATAAACAAGGGGTTTGGCAGGTGCATGGAATCACTTTTGGGTCTTTGAAGGACAGGCTTCATGCTGGACAACACCTATGTGAGATGTATCCATACAAATGAGACTCTGAAACTCTTGCTCTTTGCATTAATAATGTTGTTTATAATGGATGTTACAACATTCCTAGTGTCTATTGTGCATGCTGGGTTTTTAAGGGCCTGAAGAGCTGACTTGGAATCAGAAAATTACTCCTCCACTGTTTTTCAATGCATTAGTGGCAAGTTGCAGTGCAGCTAATTTTGCATGTGTTGAGCTAAGCCAGTTATTGAGTCTCACACTTGTGGTCTGTGTACATATGTTGTTTTTTAATATTATATAGGCTGCTGCAGTGCGACCTGTTGGCATTTGAACAGATTCATCAGCGTAAGCATTGTTCTCGTTAGGCCGTAAGTTATTTATAAAGGAATCAATGGTTTCAAGTGTTGTTGCTTTCAGGAGTGCTGGGTTTTCCTTGCTCATTTTGCTGATGGGTGGGTAAAACACTTGTATTTCAGGGTAGATATAATAGAATATCATTAGCTAGTACATTGCATACAATAGGTATATTCAGTTTAATGATATTGGCAGCACTTCCACTCAAGCAGCTTGTACATTGGCAACACATTCTTGCCTACAAACAGCACCAGTCAGTTTATCTCCAAGTAGTAAGGGTGATGTTGGATCTTTCATCACCCATACACAGAAGGTAGTACCGAGCTGCTCAATTCTTTCACGTATGGTTTTAAGTTTCACCTACTCCCTTATGCTGATTCCTGTGCATCTGGGGGCTCCAATAATTATTCTCATGAATTCATTTTGTATATTCTCTATAGCTTTCAGTCTATTGCTAGGGATAATAAGGTGCAGGACACGGTAGTTGACTAGTGACCTGATGAACATCATGTAAAACATTCTGGCATATTTGACATTAACATCAATGTGCTTTCCATCAAGTATTTTAAGAGGTCTTAGCCGTTCTTTAAGCTGAATCTGTAGTTCACTTACAATGTCACTTAATATTTGTATTGCCTGCAGTTTTATAGGTAATTTAACAAATATGTTAAATTTATTGATCTAACTAGGTTTATTTTGGTAAATCACTGATTGCCAAGAGACCAGCAGTTGAACTAGGGAAGCATATGTGAAGGGTTATGATGTTCAGTATGTGTGGAGGAAGTAATTATCAAAAGTACTAAGCCCAGTGGCATACATAGTGTCATTTATATTAAGAAAATATTTAAAAAAGAGTTCCTAGATATCATTCAAGAGGTCAATATGGGAGCGATGCTTATCAAGTCACAAGAGGGATTCGTAAGGAATATCAGGAAACCTAAATTGCCATTCAGAAAAACTGTGCATGTGAAATTACTTTTAATTTCTTTGTGCTGTAAATGTCAGTATATGAAATACAATTTTAAAGCTGTCTCCCAAACATTCATTAATATGTAGAATATACAGTACTGTCTGATATACAGTATAGGTTATACTCAATCACCATTATTTAAATTTTGTAGCAGGGAAAATAAATCAAAAGATGTCTGTAGCCACTTTCATATGCCCCTTTTCTGCTCTTAACATTCTTATATTTTCCTGAGCTAGTACAGTACAAAGGAAAATGGAAAATATTGGTACCTAACACAAACAATAGGCCAAAGTTAATTATGTACAATGTTAAGCTCTTTGTGCAGCTAAATAGTTTACAAATACTACTTTGTACATTTAATATACCAATAAAAATATTCCCCCTATTGTTTCTTTGTGGAGTTATTCTTTACCTTCTTTGTAAGATTACTGTAAAGTACAACTCTAATGCCATGTAAATTTAATGAAAAGGATGAATTTGACGAGAATAAATTTTGAAGCATCGGTGTCTTGATTTGTTTCTCTAACATGAGTCTTGGACTTTTTAAAGTTTTGTGTGAGGCTCAATCCATGTGCTTGAACTTATTTAGAAATGGAGCACAGATGACACTGCAGACAAGTGAACAGTAATAGCATTGGTATAAATCACTACTGTGCATGTGTGTATTATGTATATGAACTGTAGACTGGTACACTACAATCTTTAAATGAAGGGCACAAAAAAGGGCTCACATTAAGAATTAAACAAATGTGAACTCTCTTTTTGTAAACAGTGAAAAACATATGTTGGAGGTAGAAAGTTTATAGGAATAAAATCTGGTTTTGTAACAAACAATCCAAATTATATTCATAATCATATTTTACTTCATTAAAAAGCATCAAATATTGCTATAAAACCTCACCAATATGCAATTCTGGCAGATTATATCTATGAGACAAAAATATTCCTTTGTTATGGTCACAACATTTTAAGACATTCCCAATAAAAGATTTACCTCTATTTCCAACCAATATAAAACTTTAACAACTTTTCATACAATAATGAAACATACTCAAAAAGTTCAACAGTGACAAGCCAGGCAAGCAATGGTGTACATAGAACAAAACTCGGTCAGCAACGGAGCATTTGTCTTAAGCACTGCACTGCACAACACGCCTTGAGGCTCTCGACAGGTAGTGCGCAATGCGCCTCAGAGTTCTCACAGGTTTAGCGTATCATGCAAAACTCCTGCGGCTACACGAGGTTGAAATTGAAATAAGTTTATTGATGTAAAATACACACAAAGGGATGAGGTAGCTCAAGCTATTCGCACCCCGTTCAGTACATATACACACATCACAAACCATAAACATATTACAAAACATTCTGAGAGATAACATATACATTTCCTCACACGGTGTTCACATCAGCTTCCTCAGGGCTCTCCTAAACTTACGGATCCTTCGTCCAAAAGATGGCTACATAAACCTTACAACTTACGATCTTACTCAGGACCAACAGGACCTCTCGAATCTTGGTCTAAACTGTCAGTACTTGTCAAAACCAAAAAAGGATATAAAAAGCCTTGAAATCGAGATGCTTCTGGACGACATTCATAAGTCAGAAGACACCAAAAAGTCATCACCACCGACACACTTGAGGCTGAACTAACAGAAGCGGGGGAAAAAACTAGGAACATATTCATCAACAATCTTAACCCCACGACTCAAGGAAGC
>WNGS01117944.1:0-13979 GCA_020271785.1 Procambarus virginalis
CAGTAGTGTGGGCAATCTAGCCCAGCCGTCAGCCTCCCAGTGGGGAGAATGCAGTGTGTGCAACTAGCCAGGTCAGCCTCCCAGTGGGACGGCAGTAGTGTGGCAACTAGCCAGGAAAGCCTCCCAGTGGGGAAGGCAGTAGTGTGGCAACTAGCCAGGTCAGCCTCGTAGTGGGGAAGGCAGTAGTGTGGCAACTAGCCAGGAAAGCCTCCCAGTGGGGAAGGCCGTAGTGTGGGAACTAGCCAGGTCAGCCTCCCAATGGGGAAGGCAGTAGTGTGGCAACTAGCCAGGAAAGCCTCCCAGTGGGGAAGGCAGTAGTGTGGCAACTAGCCAGGTCAGCCTCCAGTGGGAAGGCAGTAGTGTGGCAAATCGCCAGGTCAGCCTCCCAGCGGGGAAGTGTCAGTAGGTGTGGCAACTAGCCAGGTTAGCCACCCAGTGGGAAGGATGTAGTGTGGCAACTAGCCAGGAAAGCCTCCCAGTGGGGAAGGCAGTAGTGTGGGCAACTAGCCAGGTTAGCCACCCAGTGGGGAAGGAAGTAGTGTGGCAACTAGCCAGGAAAGCCTCCCAGTGGGGAAGGCAGTAGTGTGGCAACTAGACAGGTCAGCCTCCCAGGGGGAAGGCAGTAGTGTGGCAACTAGCAGGTTAGCCCTCCAGTGGGGAAGGCAGTAGTGTGGCAACTAGCCAGGAAAGCCTCCCAGTGGGGAAGGCAGTAGGGAGGCAACTAGCCAGGTCAGCCTCCCAATGGGGAAGGCAGTAGTGTGGCAACTAGCCAGGAAAGCCTCCCAGTGGGGAAGGCATTAGTGTGGCAACTAGCCAGGAAAGCCTCCCAGTGGGGAAGGCAGTAGTGGGCAACTAGCCAGGTCAGCCTCCCAGTGGGGGAAGGCAGTAGTGAGGCAACTAGCCAGGTCAGCCTCCCAATGGGGAAGGCAGTAGTGTGGCAACTAGCCAGGTCAGCTTCCCAGTGGGGAAGGCAGTAGTGGTGGCAACTAGCCAGGTCAGCCTCCCAATGGGGAAGGCAGTAGTGTGGCAACTAGCCAGGAAAGCCTCCCAGTGGGGAAGGCAGTAGTGTGGCAACTAGCCAGGTCAGCTTCCCAGTGGGGAAGGAAGTAGGTGTGGCAACTAGCCGGGTCAGCCTCCCAGTGGGGAAGGCAGTAGTGTGGCAACTAGCCAGGTCAGCCCTCCCAGTGGGGAAGGCAGTAGTGTGGCAACTAGCCAGGTCAGCCTCGTAGTGGGGAAGGCAGTAGTGTGGCAACTAGCCAGGAAAGCCTCCCAGTGGGGAAGGCAGTAGTGTGGCAACTAGCCAGGTCAGCCTCCCAGTAGGGAAGGCAGTAGTGTGGCAACTAGCCAGGAAAGCCTCCCAGTGGGGAAGGCAGTAGTGTGGCAACTAGCCAGGTCAGCTTCCCAGTGGGGAAGGCAGTAGTGTGTGCAACTAGCCAGGTCAGCCTCCCAGTGGGGAAGCCGGTAGTGTGGCAACTAGCCAGGTCAGCCTCCCAGTGGGAAGGCAGTAGTGTGGCAACTAGCCAGGTCAGCCTCCCATTGGGGAAGGCAGTAGTGTGGCAACTAGCCAGGTCAGCTTCCCAGTGGGGAAGGCAGTAGTGTGGCAACTAGCCAGGTCAGCCTCGTAGTGGGGAAGGCAGTAGTGTGGCAACTAGCCAGGTCAGCCTCGCAGTGGGGAAGGCAGTAGTGTGGCAACTAAGCCAGGTCAGCCTCCAAGTGGGAAGGAAGTAGTGTGGCAACTAGCCAGGAAAGCCTCCCAGTGGGGAAGGCATTAGTGTGGCAACTAGCCAGGAAAGCCTCCCAGTGGGGAAGGCAGTAGTGTGGCAACTAGCCAGGTCAGCCTCCCAATGGGGAAGGCAGTAGGTGTGGCAACTAGCCCGGTCCGCCTCCCAGTGGGGAAGGAAGTAGTGTGGCAACTAGCCAGGTCAGCCTCCCAATGGGGAAGGCAGTAGTGTGGCAACTAGCCAGGTCAGCCTCCCTAGTGGGGAAGGCAGTAGTGTGGCAACTAGCCAGGAAAGCCTCCCAGTGGGGAAGGCAGTAGTGTGGCAACTAGCCAGGTCAGCCTCATAGTGGGGAAGGCAGTAGTGTGGCAACTAGCCAGGTCGCCTCCCAGTGGGGAAGGAATTAGTGTGGCAACTAGCCAGGAAAGCCTCCCAGTGGGGAAGGCATTAGTGTGGCAACTAGCCAGGAAAGCCTCCCAGTGGGGAAGGCATTAGTGTGGCAACTAGCCAGGAAAGCCTCCCAGTGGGGAAGGCAGTAGTGAGGCAACTAGCCAGGTCAGCCTCCCAGTGGGAAGGCAGTAGTGTGGCAACTAGCCAGGTCAGCCTCCAGGTGGGGAAGGCAATAGTGTGGCAACTAGCCAGGAAAGCCTCCCAGTGGGGAAGGCAGTAGGTGGCAACTAGCCAGGTCGTCCTCCCAGTGGGGAAGGAAGTAGGGTGTGCAACTAGCCAGGTCAGCCTCCCAATGGGGAAGGCAGTAGTGTGGCAACTAGCCAGGAAAGCCTCCCAGTGGGGAAGGCACTAGTGTGGCAACTAGCCAGGGTAGCCTCCCAGTGGGGAAGGCATTAGTGTGGCAACTAGCCAGGGTAGCCTCCCAGTGGGGAAGGCAGTAGTGTGGCAACTAGCCAGGTTAGCCTCCCAGTGGGAATGCAGGTAGTGTGGCAACTAGCCAGGAAAGCCTCCCAGTGGGGAAGGCAGTAGTGTGGCACTAGCCAGGTTAGCCACCCAGTGGGGAAGGAAGTAGTGTGGCAACTAGCCAGGAAAGCCTCCCAGTGGGGAAGGCATTAGTGTGGCAACTAGCCAGGAAAGCCTCCCAGTGGGGAAGGCAGTAGTGTGGCAACTAGCCAAGTCAGCCTCCCAGTGGGGAAGGCAGTAGTGCGGCAACTAGCCAAACTAGCCAGGTCAGCCTCCCAGTGGGGAAGGCAGTAGTGTGGCAACTAGCCAGGTCAGCCTCCCAGTGGGGAAGGCAGTAGTGTGGCAACTAGCCAGGTCAGCCTCCAGGGAAGGCAGTAGTGTGGCAACTAGCCAGGTCAGCCTCCAGTGGGGAAGGCAGTAGTGTGGCAACTAGCCAGGTCAGCCTCCCAGTGGGAAGGCAGTAGTGTGGCAAAGCCAGGTCAGCCTCCCAGTGGGGAAGGCAGTAGTGTGGCAACTAGCCAGGTTAGCCACCAGTGGGGAAGGAAGTAGTGTGGCAACTAGCAGGTCAGCCTCCCAGTGGGGAAGGCAGTAGTGTGGCAACTAGCCAGGTAGCCACCCAGTGGGGAAGGAAGTAGTGTGGCAACTAGCCAGGTCAGCCTCCCAGTGGGGAAGGCAGTAGTGTGGCAACTAGACAGGTCAGCCTCCCAGTGGGGAAGGCAGTAGTGTGTGCAACTAGCCAGGTTAGCCTCCCAGTGGGGAAGGCAGTAGTGTGGCAACTAGCCAGGTCAGCCTCCCAGTGGGGAAGGCAGTAGTGTGGCAACTAGCCAGGTCAGCCTCCCAGTGGGGAAGGCAGTAGTGGCAACTAGCCAGGTCAGCCTCCCAGTGGGAAGGCAGTAGTGTGGCAACTAGCCAGGTCAGCCTCCCAGTGGGGAAGGCAGTAGTGTGGCAACTAGCCAGGTCAGCCTCCCAGTGGGGAAGGCAGTAGTGAGTGGCAACTAGCCAGGTCAGCCTCCCAGTGGGGAAGGCAGTAGTGTGGCAACTAGCCAGGTCAGCCTCCCAGTGGGGAAGGCAGTAGTGTGGCAACTAGCCAGGTCAGCCTCCCAGTGGGGAAGGCAGTAGTGTGGCAACTAGCCAGGTCAGCCTCCCAGTGGGGAAGGCAGTAGTGTGGCAACTAGCCAGGTCAGCTTCCAGGGGGAAGGCAGTAGTGTGGCAACTAGCCAGGTCAGCCTCCCAGTGGGGAAGGCAGTAGTGTGGCAACTAGCCAGGTCAGCCTCCCAGTGGGGAAGGCAGTAGTGTGGCAACTAGCCAGGTCAGCCTCCCAGTGGGGAAGGCAGTAGTGTGGCAACTAGCCAGGTCAGCCTCCCAGTGGGGAAGGCAGTAGTGTGGCAACTAGCCAGGTCAGCCTCCCAGTGGGGAAGGCAGTAGTGTGGCAACTAGCCAGGTCAGCCTCCCAGTGGGGAAGGCAGTAGTGTGGCAACTAGCCAGGTCAGCTTCCCAGGGGGAAGGCAGTAGTGTGGCAACTAGCCAGGTCAGCCTCCCAGTGGGAAGGAAGTAGTGTGGCAACTAGCCAGGTCAGCCTCCCAGTGGGGAAGGCAGTGTGGCAACTAGCCAGGTCAGCCTCCCATTGGGGAAGGCAGTAGTGTGGCAACTAGCCAGGTCAGCTTCCCAGTGGGGAAGGCAGTAGTGTGGCAACTAGCCAGGTCAGCCTCCCAGTGGGGAAGGCAGTAGTGTGGCAACTAGCCAGGTCAGCCTCCCAGTGGGGAAGGCAGTAGTGTGGCAACTAGCCAGGTCAGCCTCCCAGTGGGGAAGGAAGTAGTGTGGCAACTAGCCAGGTCAGCCTCCAGTGGGGAAGGCAGTAGTGTGGCAACTAGCCAGGTCAGCCTCCCAGTGGGGAAGGCAGTAGTGTGGCAACTAGCCAGGTCAGCCTCCCAGTGGGGAAGGCAGTAGTGTGGCAACTAGCCAGGTCAGCCTCCCAGTGGGGAAGGAAGTAGTGTGGCAACTAGCCAGGTCAGCCTCCCAGTGGGGAAGGCAGTAGTGTGGCAACTAGCCAGGTCAGCCTCATAGTGGGGAAGGCAGTAGTAGTGTGGCAACTAGCCAGGTCAGCCTCCCAGTGGGGAAGGAAGTAGTGTGGCAACTAGCCAGGTCAGCCTCCCAGTGGGGAAGGCAGTAGTGTGGCAACTAGCCAGGTCAGCCTCATAGTGGGGAAGGCAGTAGTGTGGCAACTAGCCAGGTCAGCCTCCCAGTGGGGAAGGAAGTAGTGTGGCAACTAGCCAGGTCAGCCTCCCAGTGGGGAAGGCAGTAGTGTGGCAACTAGCCAGGTCAGCCTCCCAGTGGGGAAGGCAGTAGTGTGGCAACTAGCCAGGTCAGCCTCCCAGTGGGGAAGGCAGTAGTGTGGCAACTAGCCAGGTCAGCCTCCCAGTGGGGAAGGCAGTAGTGTGGCAACTAGCCAGGTCAGCCTCCCAGTGGGGAAGGCAGTAGTGTGGCAACTAGCCAGGTCAGCCTCCCAGTGGGGAAGGCAGTAGTGTGGCAACTAGCCAGGTCAGCCTCCAGTGGGGAAGGCAGTAGTGTGGCAACTAGCCAGGTCAGCCTCCAGTGGGGAAGGCAGTAGTGTGGCAACTAGCCAGGTCAGCCTCCCAGTGGGGAAGGCAGTAGTGTGGCAACTAGCCAGGTCAGCCTCCCAGTGGGGAAGGCAGTAGTGTGGCAACTAGCCAGGTCAGCCTCCCAGTGGGGAAGGCAGTAGTGTGGCAACTAGCCAGGTCAGCCTCCCAGTGGGGAAGGCAGTAGTGTGGCAACTAGCCAGGTCAGCCTCCCAGTGGGGAAGGCAGTAGTGTGGCAACTAGCCAGGTCAGCCTCCCAGTGGGGAAGGAAGTAGTGTGGCAACTAGCCAGGTCAGCCTCCCAGTGGGGAAGGCAGTAGTGTGGCAACTAGCCAGGTCAGCCTCCCAGTGGGGAAGGCAGTAGTGTGGCAACTAGCCAGGTCAGCCTCCCAGTGGGGAAGGCAGTAGTGTGGCAACTAGCCAGGTCAGCCTCCCAGTGGGGAAGGAAGTAGTGTGGCAACTAGCCAGGTCAGCCTCCCAGTGGGGAAGGCAGTAGTGTGGCAACTAGCCAGGTCAGCCTCCAGTGGGGAAGGCAGTAGTGTGGCAACTAGCCAGGTCAGCCTCCCAGTGGGGAAGGCAGTAGTGTGGCAACTAGCCAGGTCAGCCTCCCAGTGGGGAAGGCAGTAGTGTGGCAACTAGCCAGGTCAGCCTCCCAGTGGGGAAGGCAGTAGTGTGGCAACTAGCCAGGTCAGCCTCCCAGTGGGGAAGGCAGTAGTGTGGCAACTAGCCAGGTCAGCCTCCCAGTGGGGAAGGCAGTAGTGTGGCAACTAGCCAGGTCAGCCTCCCAGTGGGGAAGGAAGTAGTGTGGCAACTAGCCAGGTCAGCCTCCCAGTGGGGAAGGAAGTAGTGTGGCAACTAGCCAGGTCAGCCTCCCAGTGGGGAAGGCAGTAGTGTGGCAACTAGCCAGGTCAGCCTCCCAGTGGGGAAGGCCGTAGTGTGGCAACTAGCCAGGTCAGCCTCCAGTGGGGAAGGAAGTAGTGTGGCAACTAGCCAGGTCAGCCTCCCAGTGGGGAAGGCAGTAGTGTGGCAACTAGCCAGGTCAGCCTCCCAGTGGGGAAGGCAGTAGTGTGGCAACTAGCCAGGTCAGCCTCCCAGTGGGGAAGGCAGTAGTGTGGCAACTAGCCAGGTCAGCCTCCCAGTGGGGAAGGCAGTAGTGTGGCAACTAGCCAGGTCAGCCTCCCAGTGGGGAAGGCAGTAGTGTGGCAACTAGCCAGGTCAGCCTCCCAGTGGGGAAGGCAGTAGTGTGGCAACTAGCCAGGTCAGCCTCCCAGTGGGGAAGGAAGTAGTGTGGCAACTAGCCAGGTCAGCCTCCCAGTGGGGAAGGCAGTAGTGTGGCAACTAGCCAGGTCAGCCTCCCAGTGGGGAAGGCAGTAGTGTGGCAACTAGCCAGGTCAGCCTCCCAGTGGGGAAGGCAGTAGTGTGGCAACTAGCCAGGTCAGCCTCCCAGTGGGGAAGGCAGTAGTGTGGCAACTAGCCAGGTCAGCCTCCCAGTGGGGAAGGCAGTAGTGTGGCAACTAGCCAGGTCAGCCTCCCAGGGGAAGGAAGTAGTGTGGCAACTAGCCAGGTCAGCCTCCCAGTGGGGAAGGCAGTAGTGTGGCAACTAGCCAGGTCAGCCTCCCAGTGGGGAAGGCAGTAGTGTGGCAACTAGCCAGGTCAGCCTCCCAGTGGGGAAGGCAGTAGTGTGGCAACTAGCCAGGTCAGCCTCCCAGTGGGGAAGGCAGTAGTGTGGCAACTAGCCAGGTCAGCCTCCCAGTGGGGAAGGCAGTAGTGTGGCAACTAGCCAGGTCAGCCTCCCAGTGGGGAAGGCAGTAGTGTGGCAACTAGCCAGGTCAGCCTCCCAGTGGGGAAGGCAGTAGTGTGGCAACTAGCCAGGTCAGCCTCCCAGTGGGGAAGGCAGTAGTGTGGCAACTAGCCAGGTCAGCCTCCCAGTGGGGAAGGCAGTAGTGTGGCAACTAGCCAGGTCAGCCTCCCAGTGGGGAAGGCAGTAGTGTGGCAACTAGCCAGGTCAGCCTCCCAGTGGGGAAGGCAGTAGTGTGGCAACTAGCCAGGTCAGCCACCCAGTGGGGAAGGAAGTAGTGTGGCAACTAGCCAGGTCAGCCTCCCAGTGGGGAAGGCAGTAGTGTGGCAACTAGCCAGGTTAGCCACCCAGTGGGGAAGGAAGTAGTGTGGCAACTAGCCAGGTCAGCCTCCCAGTGGGGAAGGCAGTAGTGTGGCAACTAGCCAGGTCAGCCTCCCAGTGGGGAAGGCAGTAGTGTGGCAACTAGCCAGGTTAGCCTCCCAGTGGGGAAGGCAGTAGTGTGGCAACTAGCCAGGTCAGCCTCCCAGTGGGGAAGGCAGTAGTGTGGCAACTAGCCAGGTCAGCCTCCCAGTGGGGAAGGCAGTAGTGTGGCAACTAGCCAGGTCAGCCTCCCAGTGGGGAAGGCAGTAGTGTGGCAACTAGCCAGGTCAGCCTCCCAGTGGGGAAGGCAGTAGTGTGGCAACTAGCCAGGTCAGCCTCCCAGTGGGGAAGGCAGTAGTGAGGCAACTAGCCAGGTCAGCCTCCCAGTGGGGAAGGCAGTAGTGTGGCAACTAGCCAGGTCAGCTTCCCAGTGGGGAAGGCAGTAGTGTGGCAACTAGCCAGGTCAGCCTCCCAGTGGGGAAGGCAGTAGTGTGGCAACTAGCCAGGTCAGCCTCCCAGTGGGGAAGGCAGTAGTGTGGCAACTAGCCAGGTCACCTTCCCAGTGGGGAAGGCAGTAGTGTGGCAACTAGCCAGGTCAGCCTCCCAGTGGGGAAGGCAGTAGTGTGGCAACTAGCCAGGTCAGCCTCCCAGTGGGGAAGGCAGTAGTGTGGCAACTAGCCAGGTCAGCCTCCCAGTGGGGAAGGCAGTTGGAAGACAGTGTGGTTTGGACAGTGACTGGGAAAAGGTGCCTTCTCCGTGGGGGAAGGGGAGCGGGGTTAAGGTCACAGCCTCTGGCCCAGGACTTTGCTGGAGGTAAGGTAAAAGTATGTTAACATATTGTTTAATAACTTCATGTCAATTGCCAAAGGAGGATATTGTCAGCTAGGAAGTGTTCAATTGTTCATTTATAACTAACTAGTGTTCTAAAAAAATTTATTATTCATTTATTCATGTTTAGTGAGTTTCCCCCAATTGACTTCCATGATTATGGGGATCTTGAGATCCTGGGCTCTGGCCGATACAGCCACGTGCTCCTTGTAAGTTTCTTTATCGTTGTAATAGATTTTCGCTTGTTTTAGTTCAGTAAGTCATATGTAAGAGTAAATTCATCCCTCCTATTGATAATTAGGGATCCATATTTGGTAAAATATGTCTAATTGGTGGTTTCCTGTTTCATCGTCAAGTAGGGGGGGGTGGTAATTAGGGTGGTGGCAGTGGCAACGCGTAGTCTCTCTAGAGTTACTGGTAGCTGATCAGGTACAGTGTCTGGTAGTGGTCATACCGAGGCTACACAACACCCAGGTTCCTGGTAGCTGATCAGGTACAGTGTCTGGTAGTGGTCATACCGGGGCTACACAACATCCAGGTTACTGGGGGCTGAACTGGAGCGGGTAGTAGGGACTCTGGGGCAACTATAGAACAGTTACTAACCGCCGGACTAATGGACAGAAGAGAGCCATTAGACCCTGGCCCCCGTTACAACACCGCTTTTACCTTACTAAACACCTTGCAATGCATTACAAACTCCTTTGATGGTATAATATGTAAATTTAACAGAAATCTGTTAGGATTAAGGTATTTTGTAGGCTTAAGTACAACACAGGTTAGGTGCATAATGTTGTGATCAGATACTCTTTTGTTTTATATGCATTGTAAATAGTAAGTCATGTAACCTATACCCGGGAACGTCATTGTTTTGTTGTTGTTGAAATAAACGCCATGTGAAGCACACGTTGGTTTCTCTTCCTGCTATATTATAAGAGTAGCGACGAGGATTATTACCACCTAAGGCAGAGAGCCTTAGGGTACAAGACGAGGGGGAGGATCAGGAGAGAGCAGAGAACGTCGTGTGGACGGGTGGAGGAATTGTTGACAACAGTGAGTTGTGCAACCCGTGACCATGACTACCTCAGCACTCATCGCAATGGAGCCGTTTGATGCTACTAAGATCTTGTTAGACCTGTGGCTGAGCCTGCTGGAAGTAAACTTTCAGTACCGTGGGATTAAGGAGGACGCCAACAATAAAGCGGTTCTCTTAGTTTCTCTGGGTACAGCAGTACATAGTGTCCTGGGTAATGTGTGCGTGCCAGAGCTACCCCACACGATCACCTATGAAGACCTGTTTACCATGCGTAAACGTCATTATGCAGTGAAGCTTTCATATCACAGGAGTTTGATGGATTCCCAGAAGAGGACGAAAAAACAGCAGGAAGCCTTACAGGATTTAAAATCAGAATTAAAGGCGTTGGCTAACCATTGCAATTTTGGAACACAGTTTGACGGAAGGTTGCGGGACCAGTTGTTCATGGCAGTAAAAAATGAGATATTTTTCCCTAACCTGGTGGCGGAAAACTTAGATTTACCATCGATGACTTCAAGGGCAGTGCTAGAGAGTATTCTGTACCAAGAAAGGACTTTTGGTGGTAAGGAATCTACTACCCAAGAAATTATGGTCATACAGGGCCAGACAAGATATAAACACTGTGGGCACAATCACAGAAGTAGCAAGTGCAAGTTTAAGGACTACATATGCAACTTTTGTAACAAGGAAGGGCACTCGAAGAAAGTGTGCAGAGAATACCTGAACAGAAATATCAAGACTAGGGAGAGGAGACGACCAGGGAATGCAGGAAGAAGAGGTAGTGGTACTGTGGTCAAGGCGGTAGAGGAAGGTAACCCGTCTGAAAAAGCTGCAGGTGAGGAAAGCAGACTTTGGCGTGTGCACAGCAACACAAATTGCTGTACCAGCGGTCATGTCCTCTTCAGTGGCGTCTGACAACTTGGTGAAGGAAATCCTACCTAAGCACCTAGTTCAACAGGCAGGGGTACATGATCCCAGCTTCACAGACTGCACAATCAAATAGGTCTCTCTCGCAGGACCAGCACCCCAACCACCGCCTTCTGAAGCCCATAAGCAATCCAGCTGGGATCGCCCCATTGCCGACCAGGAATCTGCGACTTTGCTAGAAGCTGCGTGTGAGATTTTTCTCTACGCCTACCTCCCTTAGGAGGTGGACTACAAGTTTAAAGGCTGCTCTTGGCAGTTAAGCATGAGTCCAGTAGAAAAAGGAGAAGCGGGAGCAAACCGCCAGGCTTCCACCAGCAGGGGTGAAAACCTGTCCACAATAGGCCGCTGGTTCCTCCTAGTTAAACATGACGTTAAAACCAATAAAGGGTAACCGACGGGTTCTCACAATCAAATTTTATTTGTTGTGTGGCGCTATGAATTGGAATTCGAATTCCCAAAAGCACAGCCGTCATATCAAGATCAAAACAACAATATTATCATATCAGATTATGGGAGTGGCACAGGATAGTTGAAGGTTGACATCAAAGACCGTTTTCTGTACAATAACAATTTATTAATAACAAGAGACTAGACTACTACATTAAAACAAAAGAATGTCAATGACGTTACTCGAAGTCCTTCCTGTGACACTATCAATGACAGCTAGACACCAGCCCCTCGGACTGCATAATGAACTAACTCGAACATAAGCGTGCCCACAGAGGAATCAACAAGCAAGCAAGAACTAACAGATCTATAATCACAATTACAACAAATGACACAGTGAGTTCTGAAACACGTCTCCAGTAACCTCCTAACTGTTCTACGCCTCAGTGCAGTCTACACCTGCAATAGCGGTTGCAATGCAATCAAATCAGTAGCCTTTCAATGACATCAATAACTAATGGGTTCACTGGCAACTCCAGCACCCTTCCTCAAATTAATCTTTACGTTAATGTCCATCCAGTGGCACCATAACCAACAGCTAAATAGCAACCCTTGCTGTGTGGCTGCATACTGAACTAACCTGAACACAGGTGTGCCCACTGATGACGCAATATTGCAAATTCAAAGAAAAATATCACAGACTAAGTTACACCACAGCGAGTGATTTAATTACGTTAATGTCAATCCAGTGGCATTTGCAATACAGCTATTCAACAGCCCCTCGAGAAATGACAGCAGGCTCCATCCTGCTGACACTTCGGGCTGACAACATGAACTAACTGAACAAATCTTCCACTGATGACACAAGCAAGCAATCAATAGTGACACGGCTTCCTAGTGGCAGCTACTCTAATCACAAGCTTAAGGTCCTCCCGCCCAACAGGAGCGACCCCCGTAATCAGGTGGGTAGTCTAACAGTGACTCCCCCTATCACAACTAAAGTGAACAAAGTCAGGCAAGGTGGGATTCTGGGACACAGCTCCACTCATCCCTAAGTTACTTTACCCTCGTCATTAGACGATAACCAAAAGAAATTGCCTTAATCAATTACAACATTGATTATGTGAATAATGATGGAAATTGACTGATCACAGCAGTCCGCAACAAGTACTACTTTAATCACATAACAAGTGTCTCACGCTAGACAACAACATGATAGTACTCTACGTCAACACAAGTCCTCTTGTCACAATAACTCAAACTATTAAATTACATCACACTTGACTCCTTGCAAGTATTCAGTGAGTAATTCTTAATTAAGGTCAAACGGACCACTAATTACATCCCCATTGAGTTACGTTAACTAAGCCTACCCCAAGTGGGTGGCTTCTCAACAGTCTGTGTATCATTAATTACGTTTACTTACTAATGAGTGCTAATTACCCTAATTAGCCTTGAGCAATTAATTAACTGTCACCGGACCGATAATTAATCATACATAAATACGTCTCACTCCGCACTGCCTAAGCAGGTCTCATCAAACACTGTGAATTCACGGAAGAGGAGTTAATTACCCTAATTAACAATGAGTGCAACTTAATCCACTGTCACCAGACAGAATATGATTAATATAACGTATTATGCTAACCCCATGACCTCGCTTTACCGAGTCATCTGAGTCCTCAAGACTCCAGACGTTAATTACTCCACTAATTATCATGAGCCACTAATTGCCCCAACCCTGAAAGGCAGTTAGTCTCGAGCAACTGACGTTAACACTATCACTGACAGACTCTGACAGATCCTCTCCCACTACGTGAATTCATGATGAGAATGCTAATTACATAATTAGCTAGAGTGGTCAATTAATTGTCACACGGACAATTAATTGCACCGGACACGTATTCCCACAAGCTCAAGTTCAACACTGTTCTCCCATAACAGCACTCACTCATTCAACAACTTCAAATGTGCACCCCCTTATCAAGTTAATTACCCCTAATTAACTCACTGAATCCTCAAGTCTCAACACAACTTAAAGAAACAAAGTAACCCTAAGGTTACATAGGTCACACATATAATGGCATGCAAAACATAAAATAGCACTGCCCACATACAGTTGCGACTACTGCAACTCGGTAATTACTATGCCCACACAGTAATGACACACGGTTTTGCAACACTCAAGGTATACCAATCTTACTGTCCCTCTAATCTTGCAAACGTTGCAAAAGATCGCCCGATCCCGGTTGCTTCAGCAAGACAATTTACGTTAATATAAGGCACCGTCGCTCTACGCGGACAGCTGGCACTAATTCTCCCATAATTAGGCAAATTAACAAATTGCTCGCTCCCATTAAGTGACTGAGAATTTCCCTGAATACTCAAAGGGTCCCCTTAAATCCTCAACACAATTCCTAGGACAGTAATAACGTATACCTGATACACTGCACAAACCTGCACATAATGATACCGTCAGCATGCCCCCCCATGCTAATGACATCATTAGGCAATCAGTCAGCGATCACATCTACTGACTCACCACACAACATAATACATGCAACATGCAAATGAAACATATGGGAATGGCCTCCATAAACAATGTAAATTAATCACCAGGACATATACAGACCTCAGGATATCCACTAATAACCCTGCCCCACGGGCCTGCTTAATTAACTCTAACCTGGCCTAATTACATAATGAGGTACCATGGCACTAACCAAGGCTGGACGATTATACAGAATCGCCAGACTGGATCATTACATGATGATTTTCTACACTGACTGGTCCCAAACTCTAGTCAGTCTACACACAACAAATCTCTACAGATGTACAATTATATCACTACATGATTTACAGTGACAATTTCCCTCTCCAGGTACTGCCCCACAGTCACCTGGGCGTGCCACAGACGGGCGTCTCAGCTACTTCCTAGCCTGGCCGGGCTAGGGGCCCACACAACTTTTCTCTTATTCTCTTTTAACTGAGACCCTGTTATACACTGTTAAAGTACTCACGTTTCCGTCCACACATTTCCTCATTTCCCAGGTCCTTACCACCTGGCTGTCAACACTTAGCTTGCTCCTCGTGCGTCGACAAGATGTGGCCTTAGGCTGTCCTGGGAATGTGGCCAAGGGGGTGGCCAAAGGTGGTGGCCAACATGTGGCCACTGCGTGGCCTTCAGGAGGGTGGCCACGGGGTGGCGCGTGACGTCACAGCACCCCACCCCACCCGGGCAGCTCGCGCGCGGGGTAAGGTGGGTGGGTGACTGGTGGCGGCGGGTGGCGGGGGTGGCCCGCGGGCGGCCAGAGGGCGGCCTCGTGGCATACACACATGGATGGGGAATCACAACCCCCCAACACACTAGAGCATGACTCGCTCTTACACTGGGGTGACAGGGTGACACTGGCCGGCGTC
>WNGS01117948.1:6560-21358 GCA_020271785.1 Procambarus virginalis
TTTATTACTTTAAGCATGTTAGTTCTTGGTGGTAGTAAAGAGCATGTACCACCACCTCTCTAAATTTAACGACAGTTGTGAATTGCAGAAGTAGTTAGGAATGTTAAAAGAGTGAGTCAGTATCCTCTTTCAACCCTGTTTCAGTAAGTATAATACAAAGAGAATTTGTTGTCAATAGTTTCAATCAAGGCACTAACATCATCGAAGTGTTTACTTAGGGATCTAATGCTCAAGTTGATTACAGAGATTGTGATTATGTGTTAATACATTGTTTACATCATGTGCTGTAAAATATCTGCAATTTTGATCATTAAAGTGATGATTGTCATAGATAGTGGATAAGAGGTTCAGTTCTGGGTCTATACATGTGTGCATAAAAAAGGCTGGTTGTAGGAAAATAAGGCAAGATGGCAATTACAAAATAAAATTTTGATAGAAAAGGGTGAAAATATATAAACAAGACTATACAAAACACATAATGAAAAAAAAATGAGGTAGCTTACAAGGCACTTACAGGTACTCTCAGTACACTGTAAGTAATAATTTGCATTTTAGACACAGGCAAAGCCAGGGGTACAATGGAGTAAGGGAGTATGGCGAGGCTAGGCAACTAGGTAATAAATGAAATCAAAGAAAAAAGTTGAATGTAAACATAGGCAAATTTAAGCTAAAGATTATTAACTATAAGTAGTTTAGTTATGATCGTATAATTAATAAGACTAAAGAAATATGAAAGCACTCAGTTAATTAAGTCCAATAAATGACAAGTAAAAAGTAAATTAAAATTAATTTAAAAGTGAAACAAAGAGAATTAGGATACTAGCCGCACTAGGTGACAAGGGGGTTAATTATGTTGATCATGGGAGTGATAATAAGGTGAGACAAACCACATTGGTTGAGGAAAGTGTTGAGGTTATCCTCATTAGCAATTGTAAACATTTTACCTACTGAAGTCTTTCTTACTTTAATCAAGCCATCTCTAACGAAGCACTGTGAACCGCATCTGGGTTTTGATGACGGATTTGACGCAGGCGGTAGAGGAGTTGCTGTCTTTTCTAGTCAAGCACTCGTTGATGTAGATTCCCTGTCGTTGGGATGCAGCTTACAGGACAAGATGCGATTTCGTGGACTGGGAAGCCAGCTTCAGGCGAATTTTCCGCTGGTTTTGTTCTGATGGGTCTTTTTGCCTACTCTGTAGGCAGCAATAATGTTTGTTTGTTTAGAGTGACACGCAATTGATTTTTAAGAGATCCTGAACAATTCAATACACTTTTCACCTTTGCTTTCCACTGGAATAGCTTGGGACGACACAACTACCGAGTCAAGCAGCTTTTGCTGATCTGTTCATCCTGGGTGACGGAACGTTGGGCGGATAATGTATTGATACATGCAGTCATTTTGCTGAGAGCTTCCTCTTGTTTTTTTATGGCTTCATCAGATTTCAGACGAATGTTTTCCTCACGGAGATCATTCAAGTCATGCTGGAGTTGATCTTGGCTAGCCCTTAAGTTTCTAATTCTAATTCTAGCCCTTAAGTTTCTAGTTTCTAATTCTAATTCTTAATAAAGTTTCTAATTCTCAGAACATAAACGGAAACACTGGCGGGTGGCACCGGCACCGGCACCTCTGCAGAAAATTTGTGTTAATTTCGTCTCCACTCAACGTTACATGGCCTAACTGCTGCCCAGCATGAGTTAAGTGCATGGAGACTTAATATGCCATAACTCACAGGGAACCTCAACAGTAATCAAGCAAAATTAACCAATTTTCGCCTGCGTATCTACGGCCCTTCTGCCAAGCGTTCACTATACGCCTATCCCCACTATAATTCTCCAGGTATCTACCTCTAGGAACACTACCAAGAATCTATTGCCGAAAACATGCCCAAACATAGCAACAAGCTAGGTAGGGTTGCCTCTCGCTCTTCATCCTTAACTCCTAGAGGTCTGAATGGAACACTGGCAACGCTGCAATCCTCGCCGATGTTGGTAAACACAGCATCCGCTCCGCCTCCTCACTCCCCCCCCTTCAACTCGACTCGAATCTCAAGCTTTAGAATTCATTCATTCTATGGCTCCCTGTCTAAACTTCAAACCTCTCAGAAGTAACCCATGGCTGCAGAAACTGCACAACCTTGTGCTAATGCAATCTGAAGCTATTTCGGCCCTCCAAGCCACAGTCACCCAACAACAACATACCATAGATCGCCTCCTTGAATCGTCGACGAACAACAACCAAGAAATTCTCAACTTACAAACTGTTGCAAATGATGCAATGGATCAAATACGGAAGGTTCAGGCAGAGGAAACCCCCTCAGCTCAAAGTGACCTCCTTCAAAAGCTGGAAAAACAGATCACTCTCCTTCACATTCACCAGGCGGCTTCCGAAGATGACCTAGAGCAACAACAACTTTATGACTCCCTGATAATTAGCCCTACTGATCTACCTGATGAACAGCAAGGTGAGAATTGTTGTAACATAGCCCACACTCAAATTAATTCAAAGATCCAAGTCAATGTTGATATCAAATCAGCTATCAGGATAGATAAAAACAGTTCCCGTAGCAGTAGGAGAATGCTCATCAAACTTACAAATCCCTTTGTTAAGTTTGACCTCATACAATCAGCTGGTAAGCAAAAAACCAACCTCTATATAAATGAGTGTCTTACAAAGCAGCGTGGATCCCTCCTCTTCAGGCTGCGTCAAATTCACAAACTAAACCCTGGTCTTATCAAGCAGTGCTACACTAGGAATGAAACGATCATTGCAAAGAAGGAAAGTGCAGGAAAAAGATATGAAATAAAGTGTGACCAACAACTACTGGCCTTCTTTAGGTATATCTGAAAACCTGAACCCGACCAATGCCAATACTTAAAATAACTCTTTCAGTGCCTGAGCCTAACCTAACTTAATCTAACTTTGTCCAAGGTGCTGTCTCTGCCTTACCATTTACCTAATGTTCTCTCATTCATATAATTTCCTAAATAATCAGTCAAGTCTCCATGCACTTATGCAAGCATCTATCTCAGTATCATTGTAAAATTTTACTTTTAAATCTAATCTTACTCTATTCTTTTTAAATTTTAAATTTAATTGTCCTGATTTATGTCATTTATTGAAATTAATTATTGATCTCATTTTGTTCTCTTAATTAAGTTCATACTAATTATAGGTTAAAAACTAAGCTAAATAAAATTTATTATCTTTAACACTATTTTACTTTACAATTATCATTTGTCAATTTTTTATACATTCATCTTGACAGTCTCTACCGATTTTTTGTTCTCTCCACCAAACTTGTGTATCCTTCATGGCTATCTAGTGACCTTTATTCTACTTCTAATTGTTTCAATTCTTTTGTCTACTTGCATTTATTGTTGTGTTTTGCTATAATTATTCTCTAATTATAGCAGATTTGGTATTTATGTAAGCATTTACCTCAGTGTCTTAGTAAAATCTTGCTCATAAATATAATCTTACCCTGTTACTTTTTTTTTTATTTCTTAAACTTAATTGCAATTTGATTTATACATCATTTATTGTAATTAATTATTGAGCTCATTTTGTTTTCTTAAGTTCATACCAATTATAGGTTCACAACTAAGCTTTATTAAATAATTTATTTTTAAGATTATTTTTACTTTACGATTATTATTTGTCTCCTTATTTTTTGCTATATATTATTCTTGTCAGTCTACTGGTTTTTTCTTCTCTCTTAACCTAACTACTGTATCCTTCCTGGCTATCTACGGGGATCTTTACTCTATTTCTAATTGTTTCTATTTTTTGTGTACCTACGTTTATTGTTGTGTTTTGCTATAATTACTTTCTATTTACAGCAGATTTAGTATTTAACTGTTCCTGTAATTGCTTACCTTATTGTATCGTGACATTATTTGTATCTATATGCTTACTGATATCGAGCCTGATCGAAATCTTCTGTCCCTTATCCACACAAATCAGCACATTGATCATCATTATTGCAGGTATTACACAGCAAATCTTGCAAAAAACAAACTCCTAAACAGCACCTGCTTATCAGTTTACAACCAAAATGTTAGGTCACTTGGTAAACATTTTGATGATATAAATGCACTACTTACAGCACTAGGTACTAAATTATCATTCATCATTTTAACGGAAACTTAGCTAAGTAATGACTATACCTAAACTCTACAATTTAGCTGGTTATAAAGCCATTCATAACTGCAGGTCTAATAAAAAAGGAGGTGGCACAGCAATATATTACAAAGATACCTTCATCTGCAATAGTGTCATTAGTGATAGAGACGACTATTGTGAATATACCTTTGCCAAGTTCTCCAGTAAATCCCTTAAATCCTCCCTTACTATCGGTGCCATCTATAGATTTCCTAATACCAACATAGCTTCATTCTCAGACAACATAAGGAATCTTATCATAAATAACAATCTCAACAAAAATCACATCATTCTGGGAGGTGATTTCAGTATTGACCTGGGTCTTCAAAACAACCCTCAAGTTGACTATTTCCGTAACAGCATGCACTCCTGTATGCTAATCCCCACAATCACTAAGCCCACCCGAGTCACTCAAACATCTGCCACTACCCTGGATCACTTATGGACTAATATAACAGCTCCCCTTACATCTGGGGTAATTTATGACAGAACAACTGACCACTATCCTACCTTCCTCATAGCAAACATGGACACAACACCACCAGAAACCAAGAAACTCTCATTTAGGCTACACAGTGAATCAGCTTTAGGCAATCTCTCTAATACACTTCACAATATTAACTGGGAATCTGAATTTAATAAAACACAGGATATAAACTCATTAACTAACCTTTTTCTTTCCAAAACTCTAAGCCTCTACAACACTCACTGTCCCCTCCTTACCAAACAAGTAACTGATAAAAGAAAAAATAACCCGTGGCTCACAAGCGGCATAATTAAATCAATCAACAAAAAACATGAATATGAAAAGAAATTTAGGAGTGGCCTAGTTACAAAGGAAGTAGTTAAAAGGTACTCATCAGTGCTTACCAGTATCATAAGAAAAGCTAAACTTTCATATTATGAGACTAGATTCAAAGAAGCAAAAGGCAACATGAAAAGCACATGGAATACCATCTCTAATATCCTAGGAACTAAACAACACTCCCACAACCAGATAGCACTCTCAAAGGATGGCCTTACACCGTCATCTGATTTAGAAACGGCGAATGAATTTAATAGCTTCTTTTCATCGGTTGGTGCTAACCTTGCCAGTAAAATCCCACAGACCCAGACACATATCTCTCAGGCAGCTATCCAAACTCTCTTCTCCTTTCACCAGTCAGCCCGACAGATGTTGTGTCCATCATACACTCACTAAAAACCAAAGCTGGGAACATCAGTGAAATCCCATCCATTGTATACAAGAGCGCCTCCCATGCCCTTGCGCCACCTATAGCTCTGTTGTTCAACAAATCCCTTGAGTGTCATACCTTCCCTGATATCCATAAAAAAGCAAGAGTAACGCCATCTCATAAAGGAGGTAATCCGGCAGACATAAACAATTATAGACCAATATCAAACCTACCTTTACTATCAAAAATATTTGAAAAAATTATCTACAAACAGCTCTACTCCTTTCTCGTAAAATTCGACATTCTTAGCCCGTCAGTTTGGCTTCCGCTCCCAAAAGAGTACCAACGATGCAATTATTAGTCTCCTTGATATAATTTACTCAGCACTTGACAAAAGTGAGTTTCCAATTGGGCTCTTCATTGACCTGAGAAAGGCCTTTGATACTGTTAATCACAATTACCTCTTACGTAGGCCAAGGCAACACTCCCGAGACTCCACTTGTTATACAAGGTGGTGGGCTTGCTATGGGGGAACTGGTACTATTAAGGGGTAAGGGTAAGTAGAATACAGAGGTATCAAATATGGGAGAACTAAAAGGCCCGGCCCCCAAAGTAAAATGTTCACAGTAATCAGAATTTGCTACTAAACCCTGTAGCCTAGAGGATGAACTTGCACTCCCACACAGGAAGAAAGGATACTCTGTTCTAGCTTACTTATTTATTATCCCCTTAACAATTCCCCATATACATTCACACCAATAACAAATATAACAATAACTTTACCACCCGATCTTACGTTAAAAGCCTTGGTCCACATAAGCAGGATACAAGGTTTTACACTGAACACAAGTTAGGTTAAAGCTCTACTATTAAAACACTTGAAGTTAGAGTCAACTTAGGGTAGGGAGACCACGTGGTTCCACTGAGACCCCTTTTAGAGTAACTAGTAAGAAACACACTTAAAACACCTACTACACTCTAAGTATACTACTCTACACATAGAACAAGGATATGCCAGAATATAACAAATAATGCACATAAATTACTTAACCCGAATAAGACAGGAGGTAATACCTCTTCCAGGAGGCCTGGTCGATGACCGGGCCGCGGGGACGCTAAGCCCCGGAAGCACCTCAAGGTATACTCAAGGTAGGTATACGTAAACTCCATCATTATGGAATCCGAGGTCATTCACTGGAATATATCCAATCCTATCTTAGTGACAGACACCAATGTGTAACCATCAATGATACATCCTCTTCCACTCTACCAATAACCGTTGGAGTGCCACAGGGCAGTATCTTAGGACCTCTTCTATTTATTTATTTATTTATTTATTCATATACTAGAAGGTACATTGGGAATGTGAGAATATATAATATGGTAATTACAATCTTGAAAAGCCACTAGTATGCGCAGCGTTTCGGGCAGGTCCTTAATCAAAGAAAATTTTAAGTAGGTAAATACTAGCAAAAATTATAAAAAAGAAATGATAACAGTTACATGGCAAGAAAAAAAAAGATGAGAGAAAATTGTAGGTACAGTATAATAAAGCACTTAGGTAGCTGAGATTGATTGCAATGAAAGCTTGAATGGTAGTTGACAAAAATTGGTAGGCACAATACAGCAAATGGCTAGCACATAAAGGAAGACAGCAATGAACACAATGATAGGGTTGTTTGGGTTAAATACATAAGAATTAGGAGATTGGGTAACACTAGGTACAGAGCAAATTTAAAGCTCAGTGTAGGAAACTAAGAAGATGAAATTAAGTACTTTTTGTTTTTGTTTTTAAATAAGGCAAAAGTTTTACAGTTTTTCAATTCACTAGGGAGTGAGTTCCATAGACTAGGTCCCTTAATTTGCATAGAGTGTTTACACAGATTAAGTTTGACCCTGGGGATATCAAAGAGATATTTATTTCTGGTGTGGTGATAATGGGTCCAATTACATCTGTCCAGAGAGAGTTTCAGAGCATGGTTTGCATTTAAGAACAGGGTTTTGTAAATGTAGTTGACACAAGAGAATGTGTGGAGGGAGTTAATATTTAGCAAGTTTAGGGATTTAAACAAGGGAGCTGAGTGTTGTCTGAAAGCAAAGTTAGTTATTATTCTGATAGCAGATTTTTGCTGGGTGATGATGGGCTTAAGGTGGTTTGCAGTGGTAGACCCCCATGCACAGATACCATAATTAAGATAGGGGTAGATTAGTGCATAATAGAGAGAGAGGAGAGCAGAGTTAGGAACATAATATCTGATTTTGGAGAGTATACCAACTGTATACCTTAGAAACTTTCTTAGTTATGTGTTGAATGTGGGTGCTGAAGTTGAGTCTCTTGTCTAGGAATAGGCCAAGAAACTTGCCATCATTTTTATTACTGATGTTAATGTTGTCTATCTGTAACTGAATTGCATTTGATGATTTGCTTCCAAATAAGATGTAGTAAGTCTTTTAGATGTTTAATGTTAGTTTGTTAGTTGACATCCATAAGTGGACTTTTTTTTAATTCATTATTCACAACATTATTTAGTGTATGTGGGTTGAGGTCTGAATAGATAAGAGTAGTATCGTCAGCAAACAATATAGGTTTGAGAATATTAGAGACATTAGGCAGATCGTTTATATATATAAGAAATAGAAGAGGTCCTAAGATACTGCCCTGTGGCACTCCAACGGTAATTGGTAGAGTGGAAGAAGTTGTATCATTGATGGTTACATATTGGTGTCTGTCACTAAGATAGGATCGGATGTAGTCAAGGGCAAGGCCTCGGATTCCATAATGCTGGAGTTTAAGTAAGAGGTAGTTGTGATTAACAGTATCAAAGGCTTTTCTTAGGTCAATGAAGAGTCCAATCGGAAACTCATTTTTGTCAAGGGCTGAGTAGATTACGTCAAGGAGACTAATGATTGCATCGTTGGTGCTCTTTTGGGACCGGAAGCCAAACTGGCAGGGGCTGAGTATGTCGAATTTTACGAGGTAGGAATAGAGCTGTTTGTAAATAATTTTTTCAAATATTTTTGATAGAATGGGTAGATTTGATATTGGTCTATAATTGTTTATGTCCGCCGGATTGCCTCCTTTATGGACTGGCGTTACTCTTGCTTTTTTGAGGATATCAGGGAAGGTGTGACACTCTATAGATTTGTTGAACAGTAGGGCTATGGGTGGGGCAAGGGCCTAGGGAGGCTCTCTTGTATACAATGGACGGAATTTCACTGGTGTTCCCTGCCTTTGTTTTTAGAGAGTGTATGATGGACACAACATCTGCCGGCTGATTGGTGAAAGGAGTAGAGAGTTTGGATAGCTGCCTGAGAGATATGTGTTAATATGTGTCTGAGTCTGTGGGATTTTACTGGCAAGATTAGCACCAACCGATGAAAAGAAACTATTAAATTCATTTGCCATTTCTAAATCAGTTGACGGTATATCCCCATCCTTGTAGAGTTTTATTTGGTTATGTGAGTGTTGTTTAGTTCCTAGGATACTAGAGATTCTTTCCAAGTGCTTTTCATGTTGCCTTTGCTTCATGATNACTCACTCCAGGCATTTGAAGTGGAATTCAAGCTTGTTCGCATGGTTCCATTTAGATATATGCACTTCACTTCTGGTCGCTGTATTATAGAATGGATATAAATTCACTAGAAAGCGTCCAGCATAGGATAAAGTTATGCTGGACGCATAACTTTATCCCCCAAAACAACTTCGGCGTTTTAGGGGAGTTAGCCCTCCACTATCTGTGGTTTTGGACGTTCCATGGTAGAGGCGGTAATGCTGAAAAGTGTATATTCTTTTCAACTTTGTTACCTCAATTCTCGTCCTAGGTTTCTCAATTTGGTATCAATGTGTTCGCAATAGAATTCTCTACAGGACTAAAAGCATATAAACTCAAAAAACCCGGCTTATCATCCGCAACAAACAGAGAAAGCGAGAGCGTGTTACCCGGGAGCACACAGGAGCGATAAAATGTATACACTCTTTTCACTTTGGTCACCTTAATTGTCATCCTAGGTCTTTCATTTTGGCATCAATGTGCTCGCAATAGAATTCCCAACTGGAGTATATACATAAAATGTCAAAAACAGCAGTGCGCTCCAGCCGCTGACGTGATGAAAGCAGGCCGCGTTACCCAGAAGAGAGTGCTATGCAGTGCCTGGTCTTCCATTAGAGAGCCTGGTAATACAGAGAGTGAATACTCTTTTCAACTTTGTCACCTCAATTCTCGTCCTAGGTTTATCAATTCGGTATCAATGTGTTCGCAATAGAATTCTCTACAGGTTTAAATGCAAATAAACTCCAAAAGCGTATAAGCCAAAAGCGAGTGCATATAAACTCCATTAGTGGACATTTAGCAGCTAAAATTTGATTCCATACTTCATCATTAGTGGGCGAAAGTGTTAGAAACCTGTCATACTAAGGAAGATTGTCAAAGCTTAAATTACATTCTCTAGAAAGGCGAAGAATTAGGAGTGATATGGTAGAGGTGCACAATAGGATGAATGGACATAACACAGGGGTCATTAATAGGGTATTAAAAGTAACAACACAAGACAGAACTCGAAACAAAGTGTAAAAATTGGAAAAATTTAGATTTAGGAAAGAACTGCATGGGTATATACACTGGGTTTGTACTTCAAGGTTCATGTATGCAATATTACAGAGTTCCAATTAATTCCCATGCATGCAGTTAATTTATGTTATGTTTATTTACTATATGTTTTTATGTTAAAATGTTTTTGTTCATTTGTTTCTATAATTTCATAAGTAAAGCATACTTACTGTCTTATTCCAAGTTTTATGATAACTTTACAAGATCTAAAACAAAGCTCAAATTATTTTCTGGTTTTCATACAGGAATTATACGTTAATATAACATCATAATAACGTAATGATGTCGTGTAAATAACGTTATATTGACGTCATATAAATGTTATATTTATGTTATAAGAACTTGTTCTTGTTGTTAAAGATTCGCTACCCGGAACAAAGTTCCAAGTAGCACGGGCTATGGTGAGCCCGTAACTTCACCCTTCTTAAAATATAAGAACGTAAATTGGATAGGTTTACATAGAGTAAACGAAAAAAAAACAAAATGTTGACTGAAAATTATTTATTCTTAAATATAAAGCATGAAAACATTATAATTACACAGCATTCACTATTATTTTTAAATTTTTACATAAATCTTAGAAACCTGTGTCTCAAGAATATATGTTTTTAGTTATATCTAATGGTTTTAAGGTCGCCAGAAATACATATTTATCTTAAAAGTTACAAAATTACCTTTGTGGCACAATTTATAAACGTTCACAAACGTTCTGTGTTTGCTGGGATATGGGTTGACAATAGAGGGGTAAGGTAGGTTACAGGGAATTTATTAGGTAATGCTTCGTTTTTACCTTAAACTGGTTGAGAGAGGTACAGTCTTTAACATGGTTGGGAAGGTCATTCTGGGTCTCTTGATTTCTAGAGCATTTCCAGTTTGATTAAGTCGTACTCTTGGAATATCAAAACTGTATTTATTTCTAGTGTGGTGCTCCAACCCGTCCTTGCAAATTCGTATAGTCAATATTGACTTATTAAATACGTGCATAGGTGACATACTAAACATAATAGTTTACCTTGAAAAGCTTCATAGAAAACACCGACCTTACCTAACCTTGTTAGTATGTTAAGATAAGCATCTTATTGCTTCGTAATTACAATTATTACTTAGCCTATACCTATAATAGGTTGTAATTGCTTCGTAATTACAATTATTACTTAACCTATACCTATAATAGGTTAAGTAACAATTGTAATTACGAAGCTATAAGATGCTTATCTTAACATACTAACAAGGTTAGGTAAGGTCGGTGTTTTCTATGAAGCTTTTCAAGGTAAACTATTATGTATAGTATATCACCTATGCAAGTATTTAATAAGTCAATATTGACTATACGAATTTGCGAGGACGGGTTGGGTGCTCATGGGTTCTGTTACAACCTTCAATGAAGCTTTCGAGGTCAGGATTGACATTACAGTTCAGCGTTTTATATATGTATAATACACATGAGAGAATGTGCAGTGACTTAATATCTAACATATTCAGAGATTTGAGTAGGGGTACCGAGTGATGTCTGGGGCCAGAGTTTGATATTGTCCTAATAGCAGCTTTGTGTTGAGTAATTAGAGGACGTAAATGATTTTGGGTAGTAGAACCCCAAGCACAAATACCATAGTTGAGATATGGATAGATGAGGGAGTAATAGAGAGTCACCAGGGCAGGGCGGGGAACATAATATCTGATCTTAGAAAGAATGCCAACAGTTTTTTAAACTTTTTTTGATATATTTAGAATGTGTCCCTGGAAATTCAGCTTGTGGTCAATGAGAACGCCAAGGAATTTGCCATCTAATTTGTTACAAATTTGGGTATTGTTTATTTTGAGATTTATTTGATTAGTGGATTTATTGCCAAACAGAATATAGAAAGTTTTGTCAATATTAAGGGTGAGTTTGTTGGCAGTTAGCCAAAGATGGACTTTATTTAGCTCAGTATTTACTGTGGCATTCAGAGCAAGAGGGTCAGGACTGGAGTAAATGAAGGTTGTGTAGTCAGCAAATAGAATTGGTTTGAGGTGTTGGGGAGGCATTTGGAAGGTCATTAATGTAGATGAGAAAGAGGAGAGGGCCAAGTATGCTGCCCTGAGGAACACTGATGTTGATGGGTAGGGTGGGAGAAATTGAATTATTCACAGAAACATACTGGAGCCTGTCGGTAAGGTAAGATTTGAGGTATTGCTGGGAGTGTCCTCTGACTCCATAATGATATAATTTAAGAAGAAGGTTTTGGTGGTTGACAGTGTGAAAAGCCTTACGCAGGTCCACAAATAATCCAACAGGGAACTCATTTTTATCAAGTGCGGCATGAATCAAGTTAATCATTCTAATAAGTGCATCGTTAGTGCTTTTTTTTGGGTCTGAAGCCATATTGACAAGGGCTAAGTATATTGTGTTTGGCTAGATAAGAGTAAAGCTGCTTGTAGATTAGTTTTTCAAATATTTTTGACAAGTTAGGCAGGATTGATATAGGTCTGTAGTTGTTAACATCTGTGAGATCACCACATTTGTGGACAGGGGTTACTCTCGCTTTCTTTAGAATATCTAGAAAGGTTTGGAGTTCAAGTGACTTGTTGCAGAGCAATGCAATAGCAGAGGCTAAAGATCTGGAGGCTTTTTTGTAAATTAAAGTTTGGTATCTCCTCAAGGGCACTAGCCCTTCAACTGCACATCGCATCACATGATGGTTTGACCGACTTGCAGTAAATTGCGCATCGCATCACGTGATGCTTTGGAGTACTACGCAAGATTTAAACGGCCCGCGGATACACGGGGTTCACCACACCTTCATCAGGGCTCTTGTAAACAGACGCCATTTTTTTTTTAAATTCGTGGGCTAAACTCCCGAGTGTTAGGGGCCTCAGTATTGAGTGAGCTACCAAGCCTGACGCATGCAGCATGAACTCACAGCACTGCTGTTCAGCTTGTGACGACAGCATCGCCTAAAAATGCCATAATATACTTGTTCATGCTATTATGTAGCGATAATATTGTTACAGAAGACCCCTGACTGTGATAAAACTGACCAGGGTTCTGATAATAGCAGAATTGTGGTGATAATTAGCGCTGTGCTCCACGGAGGGAGGAGTAATGCTGTGGGAGGGAGGGTGGTGGTGATGTCTTCTGACTGTGTGTGGCCACCTTTTATTGACTGTACTCACCATACCAGCTTAGTGGTTCGCTATGGTGAACACAAATGTAGATACTTATATATAACGTGTGTGTATAGAGGGTATAAACAGCAAGAGTAGTAAGTTGGGAGCCGCCATTTTGGTGAGGGAGGAACGTCGTCTGCATGACTTACCATGTTGTTTACTGATGACCACGATGGTCTTTGGGCACCATACCAGTTTACTTGTACAAGTACGGTGAATAAAACAGGTAGATATTTATATATAATGTGTGTATATAGTGTAATAACACCACAAGCAGTATTGTTAGAGGAGAAATATTAGTGCGTCTGGCCTTGAGGGCGGCAGCCAGCTGTCTGTGTGAGGTCCTACGTCTTTGTGCCTTAACTCACCATACAAACTTAGATGTACAGTTATGGTGAACAAAACATGTAAATGCTTATATATAACGTCTGTATATAAAATCAAAAACAGTATGGTGGGTGGAGAATGGTGGCAAGTCAGGTGAGGTGAGGGAAGGAGGGAGTGGCAGCCAGTGGCGGGCTGCCACTGCCACTCAGCATACCAACTTAGTGGTTCGTTATGGTGAACACGAATGTAGATACTTATATATAGCGTCTGTATATAGTGAATAAAAGCAAAAACAGCATTGTGGGAGGAGAATGTGGGTGAGTCAGATGACTTGAGGGAGGGCGTGAGTGGCTGGCTGGTACACGGCGGTCACTCCTCGTTACTTTTTGAATCATAATAACAACTTAGTGGTTCGTTATGGTGAACAAAACATGCAGATACTTATATATAACCTGTGTATATAGTGTAATAACCGACAAAGTATTTGTTCACTGTTTAATGAACATAACTGAATCAACAACATGCACACCATATTTTTGAGTACAGCGATGATTCACTCATTTTATTATATAAATATATCACACTACACACTATTGAATAATATTACAGCAAAAAAACTACGAAAAATCAATCAGAGACATTGAAATAATTAGGAAATTATCTCTTTGTGGCAACTCTGGCCTGACAGCTGGCGATCGACAGACCGCCTGGGACTCATGCTGGGAGTCAGCGCCTGTTTTTTTGGCAGACTTCCCCGCCCTATAGTGGGCAATATATGCCACTTACGATTTTTTTATTATTTTTCCCGTGATCAGTGAACACAAATTAACAGGTTAAGAAGAAAAAATATATATATATTTTTTTGGTACGCGCCTGTGGGTGTCAAATGGCATATAACTATGTGCCATTTAAGGGCTAGGCTTGGTTTTAAGGGAAAGGATTATCTCATTAACGTCAGTGGAATTAGTAGGCTTTAGGTACAGAGACTGTAGATAGTTACCTCTAAGATAGTCCTTAACATCAGTACTGGAGGATGGAATATCATTTGCAAGGGATGACCCAATGGAAGAGAAGAACGTATTGAACTCAATAGCAGAATCAGAGGCTGAAAGCTGACCATCGTTATTGGACAGGAGTGTTGGTTTGTTATTTAAAATCTTCTTTGATCCCAATATTTGTAAAATTGTGCTCCAAGTTTTTTTAATGTTGCTCTTTATTTGGGTAAATGTATCTTTGTAGAATTTAGTTTTGGCTCGTCTAATTATTCTAGATAGCAATACGAGTAATCTTTGAGAATTCTTGGAGACGGTTCCTAACCTATACCTCAAGGTCATGTTTTTTATTTATGGATTAAGTATTCCTTTGTAAGCCAGGATTGTTA
>WNGS01117953.1:0-12772 GCA_020271785.1 Procambarus virginalis
TCTAAGTCCTGTTTACCCAGCTCACAATACTTTACGCTAACTGAGTCTCTCAAATTTTCTAAATTTTCAAATTTCTAGTAAATCTTAGGCGCGCTAGAATTGAATGACGTTATCGTCAAGTTACCACTGGCGCGATGTTTAAGACCAACAATTATTTAATTCTTAACGCCCGACGCTGACAACGGCGCACAGATATAATTAAGTATTTATTAGTTAAACAAAATTATTGATAATTCACTTATTTACGTTACTGAATGAACTCGATGTTAACGTAGTCTACACTGGGTCACCGCCGCTTGCGTAGTAGAATACAGAGAATTTAACACATCGCCGCGACACTCACAGCTATACAGAGTCGCGCTGAACCTTAATTAAAATTAGTAATTATTTTCCCCAAAATTATAAATTAAATACTGGCGTGTAGGGGACTTGTTACTTTACCGAATATAACACTCACTGGACACTTGGACACGTTGGTAAGTTTACAAAAATTAAAAGCGCTCACACTGTCATGAAGCCGACTCCTCAGAAGGTAGCCTCCGCACTAATCCTTAATTAACCAAGTATTTCTTTTCTCAAAATTATAAATTAAATACCGACGTGTAATTTGCGTATCACTTGAACTGAATATACCACTCGCAAGACACATAGACACTTGGTTGAGCGCAAACAAGTACTGAGCGCTGCCTCACTGATCGCTGAGAACCGCTAGAAAAAAATCAGAGTCCCAACGCTAATTCGCTTAAATGACCAAAATCGACTTTTGGTCTCTCAAAGTTCTAACTTGGACCACTGTAATCGCACACTGGACTTAACACTGACGACCCAATGATCGTATGGCTAGACACAAAATTAGAATTTATTTCCCAAAACTAAGATTTTCCAAGCGACTTAGAAATAAATCATCACAACAATTTTCAACGATTTTCACTGAATTAACGAATACACGAATCCACTTTAATGCACTGCACTTCCCTTCACTTGAAAACAGTGAACCACTCACCTTGGTAATTCTCCCAGAGAATTTATACTGCATGCATGTACACAAACTCCAGATATAAAAGAAGTATAAAACAAATACTTAGAAAATAATAACACTTATATACGAAAATTACCTAACAAGGGGGAATACTTAACTAACGAAGGGACGCTTAACCTGAAAGGGAACTTAATATACAGGGAACTTAATGTAGTACTTAAGGAGATCTCGATTTAACCTATAACCGTCCGGTCCCGGCCCGCCCTGTCGCTTTTAACAACATTCACCAATATCCCGACAGTAACCAAATAAATCTCCTGTCTCCTTCGCGGTCAACGTTTAGACTAGATAGCGGAACACCGACGGATCTAACTGTCCAGACACCACCGTAATTCCGTTAGGCTAGAGCAATTCATACTACGCCCACCCCTCAATTGTAACTACCTCGCCTACGCACTTTCATGGTTCTGTACCGTAGAACAGCTAGCGATTGGGTCGCCTAACACGCCCTCGGGATCAAATAATTAGCGTCCTAATACTTCCCCTCGCTCAGGATCATTCGACAACCTAGAATTGTTGTTGGCAAAACACCATGTCATAACCCCTTGTCCTGGATATAGTTGAATAGGGTTCATCTCGAATACAAGTCCCCTGTCCACACTACCCCCAGCGTCGGCCTCCACACTTAACTGCCTGCCTAACGCACTCTAAGTGCCTGTAATCTTTACCTTAGTCCCAGCCTGCTCAAGACCCGCTCAGGAATTTATCGTCTGCTACCACATGATTATTGCCGAATACGCACCAACATAGGAATACCGTCCCGACTTTTCTTCTAACTCTAACTACTCCATATATGCATCGTCGTCCCGGTGGCTGCTTCACCTCATGCTTGGGAACTACATCACTCACACACAGCATAACCGAATGGACAGACGCGTGAGGCTTCAATAATCGTTCAAGAAATTATTGAAAACATCGCTGCTACCATTGTAATGTAGACTATCATTGTAATGTTTACTACCATTAATTGAAATGTTATTAAATCATTTATTGTAAATCTCTGTCCACACTTAATAACAGCAAGCACTAATAACGGACCAGCATGACCCCTCGCTGGACTCGCACGAATATAACTGAATTTTAAATGAGGTAACATCATAGAAAGGGATTATTACTATGTTACCGTTTTCCTTTCACTGCCACACCTTCCATAAAATGAATGTGTCTAAATTATGGTCCCCAGGAAGGAAGGAGACTTAATAACTCAGGTGAGACCTAACGGACCCGTGATTAAATGTGATGACGACACCTCAGTCTTATTGGAATTGAACGGGGGTAGGTTCTCGCTACTTAATTATTCCTAAGAATGTGGATTGAAACACGGGAAGTTCTAACACCAGCACATGAAAATCGCATGAATACCATATATTAACCCCAGGGGACAGATAACTCACTAAAATGACATTACAATTTATTTTATTTATTGTAACTGTATATTTAAAACACAATTGACATATAACCTAATCTAATAACATCTACTCAAAATAACGAGGCATGGAAATGCAATCACAAATATGCAAGAAACGTAGAGAGCACACTACCTTTTCTAATCGCATACACTTTATGTGCGGCCAGAGTATTGTTTTGATCCTAGGCTCTCCGGCGTCCGTGCATCCGGGCGCCCGTTGGTGTCGGGCTGGCTTGCTCTCCAGCGTCCCTGAAGATGAACTTGTCCCAAACACACTAAAATGATGAATTTTTTTACCCAGCTTATTGCTGGGAAGGATTACACCTCCCAACTCATCCATACTAGCCCTCCAGGGCTCCACCCACTTAAATTTTTTGGCACAATGGTCAAGCCATTTTACACTTTTAGCCTGGCGATTCTGGCTCTCTAGGCCTAATAAGACTTGGGCTCTTATCTTCCCGCCCAATAGCATCTTCGTGGAGGCTAATTGAATTCCTGAAGATTGAGTCAGTACTCCCCGTCTGTGCGATGGGAACAAGGACACCGTATAGTCCGCAACTGGCATCCCAGCAATGTTTACAAAACTGATATTTATGTTCAGCCCGTCTCCAGCAGAAAAGGGTAGGGACACTTGACACGCCTGGTATGGGTAAGGGATCGTGAGAGGGGAAAGAGAGGGAATGAGAGGGGGGATGAGAGGGGGGAGAGGAGGAGGGAGCGGGAAACGGTGGGGAGATATGCGTGGAGACGCAAGGTATCACAGAGGTCGGTCTGACACCCCCTCAGGCAACTCCTGTGTGCGCGGTGAGCAGGAATGGGCTACAGGGGGGGGTGGAGTTTGAAGGGGTGAAGACGAATGAGAGGTAAGGGGAGGGAAGAAAGGGGGAAGGGAATAAAGGAAGGAGGGGAGAAGAAGGAGGGGAGGAGTGGGGTGAAGGGAGGAACCAATGATCTGAGCATCCCAGCATCATTAACATTGAAACGTGTTGTTGGGGAGACCAATAGAAAATAATTGTCTGCGCTTACCTTGTAACACATAAATGATTGTACAGTGGTACCTCGAATAACGAATTAATCCGTTCCATGTTCGTCATGTGAAACGGACGTCATACAAAACGAGTGTCCCCCATGTAACCAGTGTGATGTACTGTGTTTATTGTGAAATTCCCCCAGTGTGCATGACATCAAATGTTCCCAAAAAAATCATTTTTCTTTGTAAAATGATAAATTACCTTCCCTGAACATGTCTATGTAAAAATAATTACCAAATTCACATTACTTGGCTGTGAGGGCGTGGACAAGGTGCACTGTGACTCATCAGGGGCTGGTCGCCCGTGTGTGAAGCTCCCAGACACGGTCGCTCAGGCCATTCAAGCACGCGTGTTGCCACAAATATATTTTCAAATATTTTTCTATGTATTTCCAATGCAGTTTTATTCTTTCTTTTACTGTATTGATGCATATTTGTGACCTTTATAATATGTATACAGTAGAATGTTCATAATTTTCCATGGAACTGTGATACATGTGTCAGTAATGTGTCCACAATAAATGTTTATTGTCACATATTACGTGGTAAAAATTCACTAAAATTACAATATGTACAGTTTCACATACTATTTACACAGTAACACACTGTATTACACACTCAGTACTTTGGAGGTGCGTAATAATCAACGAAGTAGTCCATGGTACACAGGCGACTTTGCTCTCGTTGCACCAGCTACAGATAGATTTTCGCTTCCTGTTTCATCGTTCTGTGTGCTTGCAAATAACCCACTCGCATCGCCACCCTTGGCTTTAGTACTTGTAGATGGTATGTAGCCAAGCTTGTAAAGCATAAGGTATATTGAAACGATTATAGGAAAAGCTCAATTTGTAAGGTCTCTTGAAAAGATCGCTTTGTAATGGTCCCACACAGGAAGAGATTCAGCTAACCTCAAAGAGTGTCCATCAGTCAGGAAGAGATTCAGCTAGCCTCAAAGGTGTCCGTCAGACAGGAAGAGATTCAGGTATTCTTGAAAATATCTATGGAAAACACCACCATGGAAGCCGCTAACACTGTTCATCTATGCTACTTGTATCAGTGCACATCACTGAACGCAGAAAACGATTCATCTATGTATCATCTATATAAATTGGAGATGGCAAGGGTGGGCTCAGAGCTACAACTGGATACGCTCGCTGTATCATCCTCATAGGTGCTGTATCACTTGCATCCGACCGTTGTGTTAAGTCCTTATTGCCCTACTTCACAATATTATGACCCTTATGTTCTTCAAACAATAAGGTCTAAATTTCACTGACTGGCGCATTCTTTCAACACCTGTCGGACAGGTGTTTGGGAGCCAGAGGCCTGTGCCACAAATGGTTGCTCACTCAGACTAACCCAGCCAGCAGCCCTTGTCTTTCATATTCGTTATAGCAAAAGGTTCGTCAGTGTTGTCGTTAGGCTGCTCCATTATGACAATCTTTCTTTGTTTCAAATGTGTTCCATTTGTTTTGTATTTGTCACTTACGTCTCAATAATGGAGCAGCCTACCCGACAAACACTGAACGAACCTTTATGGCATTTGTCCATTTTTCAAATTGTTTCAACAGTTTTTATTTTTCGTTTTTTTATTTAGGAAACATGGAGCAACCTACCTGTAGACCACCGAACGAACCTTTTTGACATTTGTTCTGGTTTTCAAAATTCTTCATTTTTTTATTATTTACGCTTTTTTTTGTAAGAAACATGGAGCAGCCTACTGAGACCACCGAACGAACCTTTGCTATAAGACAAATGAAAAATAAATATTGAACACATTTGAAGAAAGGAAAATGTCATAATGGTTTGTTCAGTGTATGTAAGGTAGGCTGCTCCATTATTTAGACGTAAATGACAAATACAACAAAACAAATGGAACACATTTGAAACAAAGAAAGATTGTTATAATGGAGCAGCCTACCTGCCAAACCGAACGAACCTTTTTGACATTTGTTGTATATCAGAAATTTTATTTCTTTTTTTTCTACAAAAACGTCAATACTTTGCAACATCTCAGCAGTCACCCCTTTATATCCCACCATCATTACCATCTTTAAACAAGAACAAATAATTTATGTGCATCGTGGAGGCGTCTAAGAATGTGCAAGAAGCAGCGCGACCCCACCATGTGGTGTTGAGTTACTCAAACAGCGTTCGCCATACAGGACGATTTGACGCGATCGGGCCGTTCGTTACCCAAAATGTTCGCTTTTGGGGCAATCGTTATGCAAGGTACCACTGTATATATATATATGCGAATATGTATATTTATCCCTATATAATGATAATTATATAGGTATACATATATATATTATATATATACAGTGGTACCTTGCATAACGATCGCCCCAAAAAAGCGAACATTTTGGGTAACGAACGGCCCGATCGGCGTCAATCGTCCCGTATGGCGAACGCTTGTTTGAGTAACGTCAACACCACATGGTGGGGTCGCGCTGCTTCTTGCACATTCTTAGACGCCTCCGACGATGCACATAAATTATGTTGTTCTTGTTTAAAGATGCTAATGATGGTGGGATATAAAGGGGTGACTGCTGAGATGTTGCAAAGCATTGACGTTTTTGTAGAAAAAAAGAAATGAAATTTCTGATATACAACAAATGTCAAAAAGGTTCGTTCGGTATTCGGCAGGTAGGCTGCTCCATTATAACAATCTTTCTTTGTTTCAAATGTGTTCCATTTGTTTTGTATTTGTCATTTACGTCTCAATAATGGAGCAGCCTACCTTACATACACTGAACAAACCATTATGACATTTTCCTTTCTTCAAATGTGTTCAATATTTATTTTTCATTTGTCTTATAGCAAAAGGTTCGTTCGGTGGTCGGCAGGTAGGCTGCTCCATGTTTCTTACATAAAAAAACGTAAATAATAAAAAAAATGAAGAATTTTGAAAACCAGAACAAATGTCAAAAAGGTTCGTTCGGTGGTCTACAGGTAGGCTGCTCCATGTTTCCTAAATAAAAAAAACGAAAAATAAAAACTGTTGAAACAATTTGAAAAATGGACAAATGCCATAAAGGTTCGTTCAGTGTTTGTCGGGTAGGCTGCTCCATTATTGAGACGTAAGTGACAAATACAAAACAAATGGAACACATTTGAAACAAAGAAAGATTGTCATAATGGAGCAGCCTACCCGACAAACACTGAACGAACCTTTTGCTATAACGAATATGAAAGACAAGGGCTGCTGGCTGGGTTAGTACTGCGTGAGCAACCATTTGTGGCACACGGCCTCTGGCTCCCAAACACCTGTCCGACACGGTGTTGAAAGAATGCGCTCAGTCGGTGAAATTCAGACCTTATTGTTTGAAGAACATAAGGGTCATAATATTGGTGAAGCTAGGCGCAATAAGGACTTAACACAACGGTCGGATGCAAGTGATACAGCACCTATGAGGATGATACAGCGAGCGTATCCAGTTGTAGCTCTGAGCTCCACCCTTGCCATCTCCAATTTATATAGATGATACATAGATGAATCGTTTTCTGCGTTCAGTGATGATGCATCTGATACAAGTAGCATAGATGAACAGTGTTAGCGGCTTCCATGGTGGTGTTTTCCATAGATATTTTCAAGAATACCTGAATCTCTTCCTGTCTGACGGACACTCTTTGAGGCTAGCTGAATCTCTTCCTGACTGATGGACACTTTGAGGTTAGCTGAATCTCTTCCTGTGTGGGACCTTACAAAGCGATCTTTTCAAGATACCTTACAAATTGAGCTTTTCCTATAATCGTTTCAATACTACCTTATGCTTTACAAGCTTGGCTACATACCACCTACAAGTACTAAAGCCAAGGGTGCACGCGAGTGCGTTATTTGCAAGCACACAGAACGATGAAACAGGAAGCGAAAATCTATCTGTAGCTGGTGCAACGAGAGCAAAGTCGCACTGTGTACCATGGACTACTTCGTTGATTATTACGCACCTCCAAAGTACTGAGTGTGTAATACAGTGTGTTCCTGTGTAAATAGTATGTGAAACTGTACATATTGTAATTTTAGTGAATTTTTACCACGTAATATTGTGACAATAAACATTTATTGTGGACACATTACTGACACATGTATCACAGTTCCATGGAAAATTATGAACATTCTACTGTATACATATTGTAAAGGTCACAAATATGCATCATATACATAAAAGAAACAATAAAACGCATTGGAAATACATAGAAAAAATATTTGAAAATATATTTGTGGCAACACGCTGTGCTTGAATGGCCTGCGCGACCGTGTCTGGGAGCTTCACACACGGGCGACCAGCCCCTGATGACGTCACAGCGCACCTTGTCCACGCCCTCACAGCCGAAGTAAGTGGAATTTGGTAATTATTTTTACATAGACATGTTCAGGGAAGGTAATTTATAATTTTACAAAGAAAAATGATTTTTTGGGAACATTTGATGTCATGCACACTGGGGGAATTTTACAATAAACACAGTACATCACACTGGTTACATGGGGGACACTCGTTTTGTATGACGTCCGTTTCACATGACGAACATGGAACGGATTAGATTCGTTATTCGAGGTACCACTGTACAATCATTTATGGTGTTACAAGGTAAGAAGAAATTATTTTCTTTGGTCCCCAACAACACGTTTCAATGTAATGATCTGGTGCTCAGATCATTGGTTCTCCCTTCCCCCTCTCCCCTCCTTCCTTCTCCCCTCCTTCCTTTTTCCCTTCCCCCTTTCTTCCCTCCCCTTACCCGTCATTCGTCTTCCCCCTTCACACCCCCCCCCCTGTAGCCCATTTGTCAAGGTCCAAGGAGTTGACCTGAGGGGTTGTGCAGCCGACCTCTGTGATACCTTGCGTCTCCACGCAATCCTCCCCACTCGTTTCCCCTCTCCATCCTCCCTCTCCCCCCTCTCATCCCCCTCTCATTCCCTCTCTTTCCCCTCTCAACGATCCCTTACCCATACCAGGCGAGTCAAGTGTCCCTACCCTTTATCTTGCTGGAGACGGGCTGGAACATAAATAATCAGTTTTGGTAAACATTGCTGGGAGGTGCACTAGTTGCCTTGTTCCCATCGCACAGCCGGGGAGTACTGACTCAATCTTCAGGAATTCATGTAGCCTTCCACGAAGATGATTGGCGGAAGATAAGAGCCAAGTCCTTATTGGCCCTAGAGAGCCAGACCTCAGGCCTAAGTGTAAAATGGTTGGCCATTGCCAAAATAATGGGTGGAGCCCTGGGGCTGTATTGGATGGTGGGAGGTGTAATCCTTCCCAGCAATAAGCTGGTAAAACAAAATTTCATTTAGTGTGTCTTGGGAGTTTTTCGGGACTGGAGGGCAAGCCAGCCCGCACCCAACGGGGCTGAGGGCCGCCATCAACATCTTGGCCGCAGTGTGCGATTGAAGGTAGTGTGCTCCTACGTTTCTTGCATATTGGTGATTGCATTTCCATTGCCTCTTTTATTTTGGTAGATGTTATTAGAGTAGGCTATATGTCAATTGTGATTTAAATATACAGTTACAATAATAAAATAATTGTTAATTTCATCTTGGTGAGTTATCTGTCCCCTGGTGTTAATATATGTTATTCATGCGATTTTCATGTGCTGTGTTAGAACTTCCCTGTGTTTCTCCATTCTTAGGAATAATAAAGTAAAGCGAGAGCCTCCCCCGTTCAGTTCAATAAGACTAAAGTAATCCATTCAATTTCAATCACTGGTCCGTTGAGTTCCCTGATTATCGAGTCCCTTCCTTCCTGGGGACCGATAATTATAGACACATTCATTCCTTTGGAAGGTGGTGGCAGTGAAAGGAAAAGGGTAAGATTAATAATCCCTTTCCTTGTGATATTCCTCATTTAATATTCAGCTTATATTCGTGACAGTCCAGCGAGGGGTCATACTGGTCCGTTATTAGTGTTTGCTGGTTATTAAGTGTGGACAGAGATATTACAATAAATGATTTAATAACATTTCAATTAATGGTAGTAACATTACAATGATAGTTACATTACAATGGTAGCAGCGGTGTTTCAATAATTTCTTGACGATTATTGAAGCCTCACGCGTCTGTCCGTTCGGTTATGCTGTGTGGTGAGAGTGCAGCCGGGGCCCATGAGATAGAGTCGACGGTAATCCTATGTGGTGCGATTCGCATAGAGTAGGCGATTCTAGGGTCTTGAGAGGCTGGTAAGGTAGATTACAGGCACTTAAGTGCGTTAGCAGGCAGTTAAGTGTGGAGGCCGCCTTGGGTAGTTGGACAGGGTATTTTTCTCGACCCTCTGCAACTACGGACAAGGGTGTTGCATGGTGGTTTTGCAACAACAATTCTAGGTTTCGAATTGTCTGAGCGGGGAAGTATTAGGACGCTAATTATTTATCCCCGAGGGCGTGTTAGGCGACCCAATCGCTAGCTTTCTACGGTACAACCATGAAAGTGCCGAGAGTTACTGAGGGATGGCGTAGTAGATTGTCTAGCAACGGAATTACGGTGGTGTCGGACAGTTAGATCCGTCGGTTGTTCCGCTATCTAGTCTAACCGTTGACCGCGAAGGACAGGATTTATTTGGTACTGTCGGGATATTGGTGAATGTTGGTAAAAGCGACAGGGCGGGCCGGGACGGGACGGTTATAGGTTAAATCGAGATCTCCTTAAGTACTACATTAAGTTCCCTGTATATTAAGTTCCCTTTCAGGTTAAGCGTCCCTTCGTTAGTTAAGTATTCCCCCTTGTTAGGTAATTTTCGTATATAAGTGTTATTATTTTCTAAGTATTTGTTTTATATTTCTTTTATATCTGGAGTTTGTGTACATGCATGCAGTATAAATTCTCTGGGAGAATTACCAAGGTGAGTGGTCCACTGTTTTCAAGTGAAGTGAAGTGCAGTGCATTAAAGTGGATTCGTGTATTCGTTAATTCAGTGAAAATCGTTGAAAATTGTTGTGATGATTATTTCTAAGTCGCTTGGAAAATCTTAGTTTTGGGAATAAATTCTAATTTTGTGCTAGCCATACGATCATTGGGTCGTCAGTGTTAATTCCAGTGTGCGATTACAGTGATCCAAGTTAGAACTTTGAGAGACCAAAAGTCGATTTTTGGTCATTTAAGCGAATTAGCGTTGGGACTCTGATTTTTTTTTCTAGCGGTTCTCAGCGCTCAGTGAGGCAGCGCTCAGTAATTGTTTGCGCTCAACCAAGTGTCTAAGTGTCTTGCGAGTGGTATATTCAGTTCAAGTGATACGCAAACTACACGTCGGTATTTAATTTATAATTTTGAGAAAAGAAATACTTGGTTAATTAAGGATTAGTGCGGAGACTACTTTCTGAGGAGTCGGCTTCGTGACAGTGTGCGCGCTTTTAATTTTTGTAAACTTACCAACGTGTCCAAGTGTCCAGTGAGTGTTATATTCGGTAAAGTAACAAGTCCCCTACACGCCAGTATTTAATTTATAATTTTGGGAAAATAATTACTAATTTTTAATTAAGGTTCAGCGCGACTCTGTATAGCTGTGAGTGTCGCGGCGATGTGTTAAATTCTCAGTATTCTTCTACGCAAGCGGCGGTGACCCAGTGTAGGCTACGTTAACATCGAGTTCATTCAGTAACGTAAATAAGTGAATTATCATTAATTTTTGTTTAACTAATAAATACTTAATTATATGTGAGCGCCGTTGTCAGCGTCGGGCGTTAAGAATTTAATAATTGTTGAAGATATAAACATCGCGCCAGTGGTAACTTAACGATAACGTCATTCAATTCTAGCGCGCCTAAGATTTACTAGAAAATTGAAAATTTAGAAAATTTGAGAAACTCAGTTAGCGTAAAGTATTGTGAGCTGGTAAACAGGACTTAGATTATTTTCGATAAATTAAACAGAGTTGAAACTAAATTATTTACAATAAATTCAGTGTAGTTCCTTTCGCGATAATATTCACTATATAATTTCAGTATATTTTGTTCAAGAATGCGGTAATTATCAATATTTTTCTAACATTTATATTGGTCTTTCATTTAGAGACATGAAATTTTTACTTTAATTTTTACAATTGCGTTACCAGTCCATCGAGTGTCAAATAAATATAGTAAACTCATTACATTTTATCAAGATTAATTGTAGTAATTTCCTGGCGTTTAATGAATTAACGTAGCGTAACCTACTATTTTTAGTGTATTTGTGCGCGTGTATCTTATTCATCGTATACAGTTGTTTTCACAAATAAATAAATGCTAGTCGATGCCGTCGTGTACTCTATCTGTTTGTGTAGAAATTTTACGAATGCGAGACGAGGTTAATAAGACACAATAATTCCATTCATTGGTAGTATGGAGTCAGCGAGATTCTGCCGCGGTCATTCTGTCATCGCCGTGTCAACGGGCGACGGTCCTCGCTGGGGCTCGAGAAATCGATTAGGAAGGGTGGCCATAAATGATACATCCGGTGTGGACACACGGAGCATTGTTTCCAAGGAGTGAGGTTACGAAACGTCTTGTGTTATTATTAGTGGTTATTTATGAAACCAAATCGTGTGTTAAAATTTCACCCTGATCCGACGACGGGTCTTGAAGTTACGTTTTGGGGTGAAAATGTTTTTTAGCAATGAATGGACAATGTATGCAGACACAACCTCCCCAATACCCCATCCTTACCCAAGCACCCCTCCCTACCTACAACCCCCAACCCCAAACCCTCCCTACCTACAACCCCGTTCCCCAACCTTACCTCCAGGCCAACCCATGTCCACCCCAATCCCTGGCAGACCCATACCAACCCCAGCCAAATACCACCCAAACCCTTGTCGACGCATTATTGGAATTGTGGAAAACTACAATTCCCTCTCAACCCCCACCCTTACAACCCCCTGTTTACAATCCCCCCCCACAACCCACCCCTGGCCTTCCCTCACCCTCCTTCTCAACCCCCCAACTCACCCAACCCACCCCTCCTGTTACCCACCCTACCCCCTCCATTAACCCTACACCTTGCTCCTCACCTCCCCTCCACCCCTCTACCCTCCTACCCCCATTCCTGGTGTCGCCTCCACAGATGTTGCTGGGGAATGTAGCCAGCGGGCTTCTGGGACGCGTAAAATTGATGATGAAATTTGTTGGAAGTGTCATGGCCGAGGCCATTACAGGTATGCGTGCACGAGCACACGGGTCAAGGATGACCCAGAACAGGTCAGCACGTTGGGTGGCAGACCTACGTTTGAGATGACGGTTGAAGGTGTGAGATTGACAGTTTTTGTGGACACCGGAAGTCACCCATGCAACTCTCATTAAAAGTCAGCCTCAGCACACTTAAAGAGAC
>WNGS01117972.1:0-10273 GCA_020271785.1 Procambarus virginalis
TAGTAACAGTGGCAGAACCGTGGCACTGCACTCCATGACACGAGCATCACGTGCAGCATCTTCCATTCGACGAGCCTTATCCAGTATCTTGGTAAGAGGACTTTCATCATCAACAAGTTCTAGAGCTCTTCGACGAAGACATGTAGATGTGCATGTTTCAATTATTTGCTGTTTGATTGCGTTGTCAACATCAGCAAACTCACAATGGGTTGCTAAACCCTGCAGACGTGTATGGTATTGATCAACAGTTTCATTAGAGAGTTTGTTTGCTCTCCTGAAATGCATAATTTCCATAGCAGTGTTTTGCCTTGGTTTGAAATGCTCAGTTAATTTGGCCTATGCAGTGTCATAATCTTTGGCACCACCAGTGACTTTCAGTGTATCAAAGATATCACAAACTCTATCAACCTGCATAATGAAGCAGAAAGGCACGCTTTCTTTCAGCACTTTTGATGTCAGAAACTATCAACAAATTTTCCAACCTTTTAAGCCATTTGACCCACCTCTATGACAGGTTTGTCTGGTCACAGTCAGGATCAAATGCAGGAAACTGAGGTATATTTGCCATTTTTACTGAATAAAGTTAACCTTATCACTTAAAATGTTCCTCAGAATATATAATACTTACTGCACTGTATATGTTATTCAAGAATTCACTGTAATTACTTTAATTTTGCAAAGCACACAAGCATTTTAATGCAAAAGTTCACAACAGTGCACAACACAGCAGCAACTGACTTCTTACCTAGCCCTTGTGTTCATATGTTGTTCCTACTCACAGCAACACAGCAGTTGTTAGCAGTTGGTACAGCAATTGGCAGCAGTTGGCACAGCAGTAGGCAGCAGTTGGTTCACAGCAGTTGGCAGCAGTTGGTTCACAGCAGTTGGCAGCAGTAGGCAGCAGTAGGTTCACAGCTTGATGAATTTTGTAGCACGGAGCGTCGTTTCGTAACCAAAACATCAGGTTTTGTACACTGTATCAAAGCGTCGTTTCGTACACAGCGTCGGCAGATTCCTCTCTCACAGCAACAATCAGAACAGCTTGGGTAGCACACAGCATTGGCCAGCACACAGCAACGGCCAGCACACAGCAACGATCAGCACACAGCGACAGTCAGCACACAGCATGGGGGTTGCATACAGCATCGGGTATGGTGCTCACAGACAGCTTCTCCTTCCTCCTCTGGGCGAGACAGCATGCTCCTTCCTTGTGTTTTGTTGAACAAAATATCTGCGTTCCCAGTTCATCCTCGTCGACAGTGTGGTGTCTGAGTATAGCTGAGATAGTCTTGGTAGTAAGGTTGATGTAAAGTCATTCCTGGTTACTGACTTTAATACTTAAAAGACGATTACATGATAGAGTAGCTCCCAAGCTTGGCAGGCGTCCAGCGTGCTGTTTACCTTCTCTAGTGGCGTCCAGCCGCCGCACATAGAAACGGATGGTACCATTTTCTGTGAACATGACAGCCGTACCTGTCAGCCACCACCTCGCCGCAAATACACCTATATCTGGTGTGGATTGGGGCAGCAAGGCGGAGGGCCACAGCAATTCGGAGGGCGTGTGGTGTGGTATATATATATATATATATATTATATATATATATATATATATATATATTATATATATATATATATATATATATTATATATATTTATATATATATATATTATATATATATATTATATTATATATATATATATAATATATATATATATTATATATATATATATATATATATATATATATATATATATATATATTGTGACGGTGTTCCCCCCCTTCTAATTCTCCCACGCCTGCTGTAAGAGTCATGTCCACTATTCCCGAGCGTTCTCTACATTGCAGGCATCAATTGAACATATGTGGGAGAGAACAGTATTCTCGATGAGCCGAGAAATTTGCGAAAATAACATTTTGGCCTGTGGGATAGGCCCTTTAGGGAGCCAATATGGCGCTGGCAAGTCTGTTCTCCCGCCAAAACTGTGTGACGTCAGTGGCGCCAGATTGGTCACCGTCAGCGACATGGCACTGGGAGCCAATGAAAACCAACTTTGGAAAAGTGACGTCACATAGGCATGGGGAGTCCGCCGTGTTGGCGCCGAGGCGATATCAGTCTTTCACGACACGTCCGAGAGGTAGGACGCGCGATCGGTCATCCTGTCAGAGTGACGGATTTACCGAACTCCGGTGGATGTAAGCGTCTCCAGTTGTTGGCACGCACTCTGTGAGGTCTTCCTGCAACCCAGATGTGGCTCAGATAAGGAATTGACAGAATATTGAGCAACAAGTGCTCAGGGGACAGGTGCGTTGCAAGAAGTGGGCCGGGCATCGACGTGTGTCGTCATTGGCAGTTCACCAGTATAAGAGACAGCTTAGTGGCCGGGCCACCCACCGTGAGTGAACCGGGTTGACAGCCTTGTCAACCAGGTTGAACGTGTGATCGACGATCCTGTCAAGTTTGACAGTAACCCCACCTTCGTGGAACCCTACGAGTCAACAGTTGGATGCAAGCACGTCGAGAAGTCTTCCCAAATACCTAGCGATATATCTAGACGACGAGGGAATTGACAGTGAAGTGAGCTTCAAGTGCTCTGAAGTCGGGTGCTGTGCGTGTGGAGCTTAAGCAGCATCGTCTGGGACGGCTGATAACTTCACAGTGACTTCGTAGTGGTGAGAGGCAGTTCTCTGGGAGTACAGTGACAAGGACTAATTGGGAAACGTACGACGACCGCCGAGACGTAGGCTGGCTGCCGTAGTTGGGAGGAAAGTTGACGGCCAGGAGACCGACTTCAACCCTGCGACGTACTGTAGAGGAAGGAGCACGGACCTGCTGTGTACAGAAGCGGCGAGACGCGACATCCTAAGGCGTGGGCTTGTGTTTCTGGATGGTGAACGAGGCGAGAGCCTGGACCAGGAGCTACAACCCAACTGTCATCCTAGGATAGGTGAAGTAGGTGTTTACAGTTACCCTCCCATTTCCCCTTTAGTTAGCTATATATTTTCTTGTCAGGATATTTTATATGTCGTGAGCAAGTCTCACTGAGTTTAAGTCACAGAGAGCACAGTGTGTGGTGAGGCTACCCAGAGCGCTCACAGTATCAGTTTACATATATATCTATGTGTGGGTGTGTGCAAGCACCAAGATTCATCAGAGAATTTACTGTGACTATTATTAATCTCCAGTGAGTATTATTATATATATTGGTAGTAAACCAGATATTGTGTGTTGATCTCTATATCTATTGATATAAATGCCTGTGGATTGATCTATATAATCTATTGATATAAATGCCTGTGGATTGATCTCTATAATCTATTGATATAAATGCCTGTGGATTGATCTCTATAATCTATTGATATAAATGCCTGTGGATTGATCTCTATAATCTATCGATATAAATGCCTGTGTGTTGATCTCTATGATCTATTGATATAAATGCCTGTGTATTGATCTTCATGATATATATATATATATATGCCTGAAATTTGATTACTGATTTATATATGACATGACTGTGTACTGAATAATATCATATACGTGAAGTGATTGCCAGTGATATCTCTGTGAGAGAAAGTATAGATATAAAGAAAAGTTCAGTGATCAAGCGAGTGCATTCACAGTAAATATTATTAAGAATAGAGTAATCTTTTGGTACGGTGAAAAGTCACTGTGAGAGTATTGTGAATAAGATGTTGATCGTGAGGCCAGTGAAATCATAAGTAAGCCATGTGAATGTTGAATAGTGTTTTGGAAAAAGTTAAATAAACGGGGATCGTGACAGAATTAGAAAACAAGTACTAGTCTGTTCCCACGATCGCGAGGGTCCCGGTCAGCTGACATTCTGACAGGTGACGCGTGGCGCGGCCGATGTTGCCATATCGGTGCGCTCAGAATATTATGCTATGAATGGAGCAATTGTCATATATTATTCTGATACATTGATGCATATATATTTCTCGTTGTCTTTTAAGTAAAATACCAAAACTCTTTGGTGTTTGATATCATCCCCTCCATTTATCTTGTGACCGTGTAATGAAGTAAAGCAGAGTGACCTGCCTGATACCATATTATTGGAATTTGCTCTTGCCACAATTACACCTGACCACTGCAGTGTTACTGGACACCTAAAAAACCAGTTGGCGACCTTGAAGGCTGTGTAAGAGTTCGGTGTCGGGGCGGGCCACAGATTGAGGGAACGATCTGTGCCCTCACTCATCTTACAATCTAAAGGCCGGTTGTGAGACCGACTGGGGTACTCTCCGAGGCCAGCAGTGGAGCCTAGAGGATCGAGGGAAGACCCGCCGAACGACGGTGAGTAAGGGTTATTGTTGGAGCAACCACCTGGAAAGGAGATCCAGTCTACTGTTGCTTTAACCCTTCTCTAACGAGAACACCGTGAAACCCCGACATTGGCGACCTTGCCAGGATCAAGAGCAAGATCAAGGTGGTAATTGTGGTATTAAATATCAGGCCTAAGTTTTCACTCATTGTCACAAGATGGAGGGTGATAAAGTAGCCAGGTTTATAGACACGAGAGACGAGCAAGTACTGGAGGAGTGCACCAAGGCACAGCTGCAGACGATCGCCGACCACTTTGGGATCAAGTTGAGAGCTTCCAAAGTGGGAGAAAGAAGACTTGAGATCATGGCACAGCTCAAGGCACGTGATGAAGCCTTAGGAGAGGAGCGGCCACAGACACCTGCCAGTGGAGGAGAGAACTGAGTACCGGTGGCAGCAGCCGGGGATCCAGTGGCAGCAGGCGCAGTATCAAGCTAGAAATAATGAAGATGCAGATAGAAGCACAGCTGCGCAAGGAAGAGCGCGAACAAGAAGCACAGCTGAAGCGTGAGGAAGCAGAGCGAGAAGCACAGCTGCGCAGAGAAGAAAGAGATGCACAGCTGCAACGAGAAGAAAGAGAAGCACAGCTGAGGCGCGAGGAAGCAGAGAGAGAAGCACAGCTGAAGCGCGAGGAAGCAGAAAGAGAAGCACAGCTGCGAGGAAGAAGAGAGCACAGCAACGAAGAACGAGAGGCACAGCAGCAACGAGAAGAACGAGAGGCACAGCAGCAACGAGAAGAACGAGAGGCACAGCAGCAACGAGAAGAACGAGAGGCACAGCTGAAGGAGCGCGAGATAGACGCTAGGACGAAGCTGCAGGAGGTTGAAGCGAACAAGGAGATTGAGCTGAAACGAGCTGAGCTAGGACTAGTTCCAACTGCCCCACCACAACAGCAGGAAGACCGCCGAGTGAGAGAGAGGGATTTGCCCGTCTTCGTGCCTAATGAGGCTGAGGGCTTCTTCGAGCATTTCGAAAGGGTCGCTACGTTGAAGAAGTGGCCGAGGGCAGAGTGGGCGGAGCTAGTTCAAGGAAGGCTCACTGGTGAAGCTCGTGAAGCTTATAATATGCTCGACCTCCAGGAATGTACCAACTATGATGCAGTAAAACGGGCCGTGCTCCATTCGTTCAAGCTGACGCCGGAGTGCTATAGGAAAAGGTTTAGAGAATGTACCCGATCGCCAGGAAAATCGTATGCGGAGACGGCGAGGGACATGGAAAGGAAATTCTTGAAATGGCTGGAGTCAGAAGGAGCAAGATCGGCTGAAGACATCAAGGGGCTGATGGTCATGGAAAAGTTCATGTCCGTGCTCTCTCCCGAGATTAGGTTGAGAGTAAAGGAGGCGGACATCAAGGACCTGAGAGCCGCGGCCGATCGAGCAGACATGCTAGAGGAAGCTTTACGTCCATGTCGAGAGGGACAGCACCGATCGCCCGCATTCTCCAGTTATGGGAGGAGTAATAGAAGGTCGGACGGTTGGAGGACAGGACCGAGTTATCCTAAGTCCTACCCCTCGAATGGAGACAGCAGAGGACAGAAGAGTGCTGTGGAACCGCCGAAGAAGTCACCGAGGGAGAGCTCAAGAGATCTTGTTATCGTCACGGCCGGAGATGCTGAGCATGAGTCTTTGCAAGGCACAAGAGAAGTCCGCGGAAGAAGAAGGATCCGCTGTTTCAACTGCGGGTTAATAGGACACATGGCGCGCGAATGCAGACGTCCTAAGCAGCGGGGTTACGTTGCTTTTGTACGGGTAGAGGATCAGTTAGCCGAAGGAGTGCGGGATGGACCCGTACGTAGGAAGAAGGAGGCTAACCCATTCGTGCGTGAGGGAACTGTAAGGGTGGGGGACGCAGACCCCATCCCGGTAATGATGCTGAGAGATACTGGGGCGGAATTTACCCTGGTGAGCAGAACCCTTTTCCCTGAGTGTCACGAGAATACCTGTGTAGGTGAGGCAAGTGTGACCACTGTGGGAGGCCCAGTGCAGATGCCCCTACACCGGGTAACCCTGAGTTCGGTTTATGGATGCCAAACCCTAGTAGTGGGGGTCTGTGCGACGATGCCCACGAGGGAGGCACAGGTCATTTTGGGAAATGACGCATGTGGAGGACGTGTCCTACCGAACCTCGTGAAGGACGAGGAGTGCTTGGAGCACTTCGAGAAGAAAGGCGAAGTGTTCGACGCCTGTGGGGACGAGAAAGGAATCGCCATGGAGGCGTTCCCTGTCTGTGCTGTAATTCCGAGGCAGTGCGACGGACGAGGAGGGCGTGGATCTGATAAGGCCGACGAGGAGACGTCCGCCGGCCTGGGAATGATCACCTCGTCATGGAACCCGGAGAGCGAGTGGAGGGCGAAGGCAGCCCAGAAGGTGAGGTACAGGTGACCCTCACCGGTTCTCCGGGTGGACCGCACTCGTCTCGAGGAGATGCAGCAGGCAGAATCCCCCAAGTTGATTTGTAAGGCCAAAGGAGGACGTATTGGTCCCGAGAAAGCTACTCACTTTAACAGGCAAGAAGGCATATTAATAAGACAGTGTAAACCTGTAAGGATGGAGGTCGGAAAAGCCTCTCCAGGTACGAGAGACCAAGTAGCGTTGCCAGCCAAGTGCAGAGCGGCAGTGTTGAGTCCGTTGCACGCTGTTGACTCTGCGGGTCACCTAGGGATGACCACGATGCGACGTTCAACGTCGAGAGAAGTGGCTGGGCAACTACAACATCTTTTCTCTTGGGTGAGGAGGCCCAGGGAAAATCAGGCTGACAGTGGAAATATATTCCGGTCTGAGTGTGTCAGACGAACAGTGATAAATTGGGGAGTGATGCAGATTCGGTCGTCGCCCTACCGATCGCAGTCGAAGGGGGCGGTCGGAAGATTCCACTCCACCTCAGAGACAGCTCTGAGAATGTTCTGCGTAGAGCAGGAAGACGAGTGGGAAGAGACAGCGGGCCCTGTTTTGTTGGCCATTTGCAAAGCAGTGGCAGAACCGTTAAACTTCTCACAGTTCCAGCTGGTGAACGGACGTGAGGTGTGGAGCCCTCGGTCCGTAATAGGTAAGCAGTGGACGCCCAGGATGACCTTGAAGACGGTCTGCAGACACATGAGGAGTGTCACACATTGGCGGCTGCAATACTGGCTGGAAGCCAAGATTTTCAGTGGAAAGGACAACGTAGTCGCAGATGCGTTGTCCCGCATGCACTAACCAGACATGACTCTTATTTTAAGGGGAGGGGTATGTGACGGTGTTCCCCCCTTCTAATTCTCCCACGCCTGCTGTAAGAGTCATGTCCACTATTCCCGAGCGTTCTCTACATTGCAGGCATCAATTGAACATATGTGGGAGAGAACAGTATTCTCGAAGAGCCGAGAAATTTGCGAAAAGAACATTTTGGCCTGTGGGATAGGCCCTTTAGGGAGCCAATATGGCGCTGGCGAGTCTGTTCTCCCGCCAAAACTGTGTGACGTCAGTGGCGCCAGATTGGTCACCGTCAGCGACGTGGCACTGGGAGCCAATGAAAACCAACTTTGGGAAAAGTGACGTCACATAGGCATGGGGGTCCGGCCGTGTTGGCGCCAGGCGATATCAGTCTTTCACGACACGTCCGAGAGGTAGGACGCGCGATCGGTCATCCTGTCAGAGTGACGGATTTACCGAACTCCGGTGGATGTAAGCGTCTCCAGTTGTTGGCACGCACTCTGTGAGGTCTTCCTGCAACCCAGATGTGGCTCAGATAAGGAATTGACAGAATATTGAGCAACAAGTGCTCAGGGGACAGGTGCGTTGCAAGAAGTGGGCCGGGCATCGACGTGTGTCGTCATTGGCAGTTCACCAGTATAAGAGACAGCTTAGTGGCCGGGCCACCCACCGTGAGTGAACCGGGTTGACAGCCTTGTCAACCAGGTTGAACGTGTGATCGACGATCCTGTCAAGTTTGACAGTAACCCCACCTTCGTGGAACCCTACGAGTCAACAGTTGGATGCAAGCACGTCGAGAAGTCTTCCCAAATACCTAGCGATATATCTAGACGACGAGGGAATTGACAGTGTTGTGAGCTTCAAGTGCTCTGAAGTCGGGTGCTGTGCGTGTGGAGCTTAAGCAGCATCGTCTGGGACGGCTGATAACTTCACAGTGACTTCGTAGTGGTGAGAGGCAGTTCCTCTGGGAGTACAGTGACAAGGACTAATTGGGAAACGTACGACGACCGCCGAGACGTAGGCTGGCTGCCGTAGTTGGGAGGAAAGTTGACGGCCAGGAGACCGACTTCAACCCTGCGACGTACTGTAGAGGAAGGAGCACGGACCTGCTGTGTACAGAAGCGGCGAGACGCGACATCCTAAGGCGTGGGCTTGTGTTTCTGGATGGTGAACGAGGCGAGAGCCTGGACCAGGAGCTACAACCCAACTGTCATCCTAGGATAGGTGAAGTAGGTGTTTACAGTTACCCTCCCATTTCCCCTTTAGTTAGCTATATATTTTCTTGTCAGGATATTTTATATGTCGTGAGCAAGTCTCACTTGAGTTTAAGTCACAGAGAGCACAGTATGTGGTGAGCCTGCCCAGAGCGCTCACAGTATCAGTTTACATATATATCTATGTGTGGGTGTGTGCAAGCACCAAGATTCATCAGAGAATTTACTGTGACTATTATTAATTCCAGTGAGTATTATTATTATATATATTGGTAGTAAACCAGATATTGGTGTGTTGATCTCTATAATCTATTGATATAAATGCCTGTGGATTGATCTCTATAATCTATTGATATAAATGCCTGTGGATTGATCTCTATAATCTATTGATATAAATGCCTGTGGATTGATCTCTATAATCTATTGATATAAATGCCTGTGTGTTGATCTCTATAATCTATCGATATAAATGCCTGTGTGTTGATCTCTATGATCTATTGATATAAATGCCTGTGTATTGATCTTCATGATGTATATATATATATGCCTGAAATTTGATTACTGATTTATATATGACATGACTGTGTACTGAATAATATCATATACGTGAAGTGATTGCCAGTGATATCTCTGTGAGAGAAAGTATAGATATAAAGAAAAGTTCAGTGATCAAGTGAGTGCATTCACAGTAAATATTATTAAGAATAGAGTAATCTTTTGGTACGGTGAAAAGTCACTGTGAGAGTATTGTGAATAAGATGTTGATCGTGAGGCCAGTGAAATCATAAGTAAGCCATGTGAATGTTGAATAGTGTTTTGGAAAAAGTTAAATAAACGGGGATCGTGACAGAATTAGAAAACAAGTACTAGTCTGTTCCCACGATCGCGAGGGTCCCGGTCAGCTGACATCTGACAGGTGACGCGTGGCGCGCCGATGTTACCATATCGGTGCGCTCCAGAATATTATGCTATGAATGGAGCAATTGTCATATATTATTCCTGATACATTGATGCATATATATTTCTCGTTGTCTTTTAAGTAAAATACCAAAACTCTTTGGTGTTTGATATCATCCCCTCCATTTATCTTGTGACCGTGTAATGAAGTAAAGCAGAGTGACCTGCCTGATACCATATTACTGGAATTTGCTCTTGCCACAATTACACCTGACCACTGCAGTGTTACTGGACACCTAAAAAACCAGTTGGCGACCTTGAAGGCTGTGTAAGAGTTCGGTGTCGGGGCGGGCCACAGATTGAGGGAACGATCTGTGCCCTCACTCATCTTACAATCTAAAGGCCGGTTGTGAGACCGACTGGGGTACTCTCCGAGGCCAGCAGTGGAGCCTAGAGGATCGAGGGAAGACCCGCCGAACGACGGTGAGTAAGGGTTATTGTTGGAGCAACCACCTGGAAAGGAGATCCAGTCTACTGTTGCTTTAACCCTTCTCTAACGAGAACACCGTGAAACCCCGACAATAATATATATATATATATATATTATATATATATTATATATATATATATATAT
>WNGS01117993.1:0-10637 GCA_020271785.1 Procambarus virginalis
CATCTCCTCGTCATTATCCGTTTATGACCTGTCCTCAGTTTTTTAATGGACCTATCCTATCCCTAGTCTTAGCTCGATATAACTGAAAAAAGCCTTTAGGATTTGTCTTCGCTCTCCCTGCTATGCAAACTTCATAGTTTCTTTTTGATTTCCTTATCTCTTTTTAACATTTCTAACCAGTTGTGCGAATTCCTGTTCTAAACTGACTTCCCCATTCATAATCCTTTTGTACCACGCTCTCTTTTTCCTATAAGGTCCTTCAGATCGTTTGTTATCCACTTGGGATCATTAGTATTCGATATATTCAATTTATATGTTTTACCACGTTCTTGGGCTTTGCTTAGAATATTTTTAAATAGGTTATATTTTGAATCCATATCGAAATCCCTTTTACGTCACCCGTCGCTGGCTTCACGTCTAGCCAACACCCCATCCCCAAGACATTCCTTTTTTTTTATTAAAATATGAGGTATATCTGCATTATTGCAGCTACCCTAGACTATATGAAGTGGAGTACAGTGTGTCAAAAAAGCTAACTAGGTGATGCTAAAAAATCCCCATCACACAGGATGGTTATCATACAGAGGCATGTGATAAGCAGTCTGCACTGGCAGACTCCGGATGCATTTTGAGAATATCATCAACACAAGATTGAATAAGGTAGCAGTGGTAATAAAAGTCCCCATCTAGCAGGATGGTTAGTCATACAGGGCCATATGTTTAGTAGCCTGCACAGGCAAATTTTGGGTACACCGTGAGGATATCTTCAAGAACACGAGAGTGAATAAAGTAATTGCAAAGCTCCAGGTACCTCATGCCAACTGGTTTGAAAGGTCTAATAACTGGACATTCAGTGATGTAGTGCAGAAGATCGTGCCGTAGTTCCTGCTCACAGAGTTTGCAACTGGAGTGCTCAGGATTGGCAGACCCGTCACCTGCAGCCACCTGCCACAGGTAACGGTAACCCAACCTGATCCTTGCAACCACTGTGTCGCACAGTCTAGTGGACGTTTTGTGCTGCCCATAGATATAGGTTTCAGATCTGAACAAATCATAGCTTTTTATACTAGTACTTTCAGGTCGTTGGGAGTCAATAAGTTCTTTCCTATCAGATCTGAGTGTTTGGACCAATACAGTTTTGACAGCAGAGATGGGGATACCTAGATCTAATTCAACTTCAAACTTGTTACACTCTAATTTGGCTGCAATGTCTGTCTCATTATGATGGGTTATATTTATGTGTGAAGGTATCCATACAAAGGAGATTCGAGACCCTTTACTCTGTGCATCAATTAGGTCATTTATAATTGGGAGTATGAGGTTCTTGCTGTCGATCTTCCAAGAGAAGTTTTCGATTGCTTGAAGAGCAGACTTTGAATCACAGAATATTATTCCTCCTCCAAGGTTTTTAATATACTGATAGCTAAGTGTAATGCTGCTAGTTCTGCTTGTATGGAGGTCAGCCAGTTGTTTAACCTGACACTGACAGTCTTTGTGCAAATATTATTTCTATAAAACCTACATGCCGCTGCAGTCCGTCCAGTAGAGGATTGGACTGAGCCGTCGGTGTAGACACAGTGCTCGTGAGATCTTAAACTCTCGATGGCAAGACATTCCAATCTATTTGGCCCAAAAAAATTCTTAGGCTATTGAAATCCGCTTTTCGAAAATCAGGCACTCTTAACAGAATTTTCTCCTACAGTTCTATTCCATTCTATGCTAAATCTGATTTTTTTATGATCACTGTTCCCTAGCTCACTCCCTATTTCTATGTCCTTAATTTGAGTTTCCCTGTTACTAAATCTAAAATATTATTTCCCCACGTTGGTTCCTTAATGTGTTGCGTAAGAAAGCAATCGTCAATTAATTCTAGAAAATCTTCTGCTTCATTATTCCCTGTTTTGTTCAACCAGTTTATTCCACTAAAATTAAAGTCACCCATGACATAAATACTGTAGATCTAGATGCTCTAGATATTTCATCCCATAGATGCTTTGCTTCCATTCTGTCTAAATTTGGTGGCCTATATATAACTCCTATTATAATATTATTTGCTTTTTCGTTTAATTCTATCCAAATAGTTTCTGTGTGTGGCTCAGTCTTGATTCCCTGTTTGAGACTACATTTCAAATTATCCCTAACATATATGGCTACTCCCCCTCTTTGTCAAATATATCTATCTGTGTGAAATAGTTTAAATCCATTTATTTGATATTCAGCTAATAGTTTTCTATTTTCTACATTTATCCACGTTTTGGTAAGTGCAATAATATCTATTTTTTCTGTGCAGACAGGAGCATTCAACTCGTTTATTTTATTTCTTAGACTTCTACTGTTAGTGTAATATACCCTAAGTGAATTGTTATTTTGAGGCCCTTCTCTTTCCCTGATCATTTTGCCAATTTGTTTCTCCATCAAACACATGTTTTTATTACCTACTTCCTCCCTATCAATTCGCATGCCACTATCTACTAACAGTTTAAACCCAAACAAATGCCTCTAACCACTGGTTCCAACGAGTTTGCAACAGTAACAACCCCAGCCCTCGATAGATGCACTCCATCACGAGAATACATTTCATTTCTTCCATAGAAGTGTTCCCAGTTGTCTATGAAAGATATTGCCATTGATTTGCAATATCTTTCCAGCCGGAAATTGACACCAAGTGCCCTCGACAACCATTCATTCCCAACGCTCTTTCTTGGAAGAATGCCACATATGATCGGGATTCCTCCCTTGCTCCTAACTAATTCTATGGCTTTGTTAAATTTCTGTATAAGTTCCTCACTCCTAACTCGTCCAACATCATTACCCCCTGCACTAATACAAATAATGGGTTTGTTCACATTTCCCGTCATAATATCTTTCATGTTGTCAACAATATCTCCAATTCCAGCTCCCGGATAGCAAATCCTTAACCTGTTCCCTCTATCTCTGGCACAAAACGTCCTTAGAAACCTCGACCTCACCTGGGAATCTCCCACAACCAAAATTCGCTTAGGTACCTCCTTAACTTTCTAAGCACTTTGAGGGGCCTGTGCTTCGTTGCTCTTCGTTTCTTTCGAAGGCTCACCACAGCACTCGTCTTCAAACATGGCAAATGAATTTGACGTCCTTAGAGCGTCTGTAGGCGGCCTTGTCAAGGTCTTTTTAAGACCCCTGTCCTTAACGACTTTCCACTACGAGGTCTTGTTAATATTGGTCTCCTCCATAGTTTCTTCTCGATGTTTCAGCTGTCGTAACTTTTCCCCTAGGGAATCCATCTCTGTTCTCAGAGTTCGAACTAGATTCATCAATTCCTTCACTAATCCTTCCATTATTGCTTAATGATGTTACTACAATCGGAGCTCCAGCTAACACAACCTCTCACTGTGACTGCACCTGACAGACTGGATATATATATATATATATATATATATATATATATATATATATATATATATATATATATATATATATATATATATATATATATATATATATACGACAAGCCACACGGCACCTCGGATGCATTTCCGATGGTTCCTTTCATATAAAAGGGTGACGCCGAGGAAAATAGACTCGCGTTCCTACCAAAAACCTAACCTAACCTATAAAGATAGGTTAGGTTAGGTTAGGTAGGGCTGGTTAGGTTCGGTCATATATCTACGTTAATTTTAACTCCAATAAAAAAAATTGACCTCATACATAATGAAATGGGTAGCTTTATCATTTCATAAGAAAAAAAATTAGAGAAAATACATTAATTCATGAAAACTTGGCTTATTAGGCAAATCGGGCCTTACATAGTAGGCTGAGAAGTGCATTCTGGCTACTAGGTACGACATATATATATATATATATATATATATATATATATATATATATATATATATATATATATATATATATATATATATATATATATATATATATATATATATATATGTATTAGTATATTTTGGTAGCAGTCTTTCCTGTAGACATATATTATTTAATATGACCGAAAAAGTAAGATTAATAATTCTAACACGAATTTTCTCAATATTTCTTATGTTTCTTTTCACTGTTGATGGTAATTGAAAAATCAATTCTCCAAAATTCATTTTTATTTCTAGTCTGACGCAACACTTGAACGCGTTTCGTAATAACCTATTACATTTTCAAAGACTTTTAGTTTACACACACACTACTATAACCTGCAAACACTAAACAGAGTTCTTACTTATGCTATGATTTAAACAGCTTTCATTTTATTTTATTCCCTCATTTTGGGTAAGGTGATATGTTACAACAGTTTTGGATGAAGTGAACAAAACTTTCAACACAGGATAGAACACGAAACAGTTGGTATTGAAGGTAAGAATTGAAGTAACTGCAGAGGGCCTATTGGCCCATATTTCTTGATGCATCTATATTGGAGCGGAGTCTTGAAGTGGGTAGAATATAGTTGTGCATTAATTGGCTGTTGATTGCTGGTGTTGACTTCTTGATGTGTAGTGCCTCGCAGATGTCGAGCCGCCTGCTATCGCTGTATCTATCGATGATTTCTGTGTTGTTTGCTAGGATTTCTCTGGTGATGGTCTGGTTGTGGGAAGAGATTATATGTTCCTTAATGGAGCCCTGTTGCTTATGCATCGTTAATCGCTTGTAAAGAGATGTTGTTGTCTTGCCTATATACTGAGTTCTTTGAGGCTTACAGTCCCCAAGTGGGCCTTTGAAGGCATAGACAACGTTGGTGTCTTTTAAAGCGTTCTGCTTTGTGTCTGGAGAGTTTCTCATGAGTAGGCTGGCCGTTTTTTTTTTGTTTTAAAGTAAATCGTCAGTTGTATCTTCTGATTTTTGTCTGTAGGGATAACGTTTCTATTAACAATATCTTTCAGGACCCTTTCTTCGGTTTTGTGAGCTGTGGAAAAGAAGTTCCTGTAAAATAGTCTAATAGGGGTATAGGTGTTGTGTTAGTTGTCTCTTCAGAGGTTGCATGGCATTTCACCTTCCTTCTTATGATGTCTTCAACGAAACCATTGGAGAAGCTGTTGTTGACTAGGACCAGCCTTACCCTACAGAGTTCTTCATAGACTTGCTTCCATCCTGAGCTGTGGCTGAGAGCACGGTCGACATAAGCGTTAAGAACACTCCTCTTGTACCTGTCTGGGCAGTCACTGTTGGCATTTAGGCACATTCCTATGTTTGTTTCCTTAGTGTAGACTGCAGTGTGGAAACCTCCGTTCCTTTCCATGACTGTTACATCTAGAAAGGGCAGCTTCCCATCCTTCTCCATCTTTCACTTACGCGTTTCACTTGCGAGATGGAGAACGATGGGAAATCCACAGGTACGTTGGTAAACAGTGATTTTACGTCCAATGAAGCTCTTATCCCTGTGGCCCGTGTTCCCCACAGTAAGTCAACAAATTCCTTTGGAGACTTCAGGCTGAAAGCACAAGGTACATAAGGAGTCAGCAAGCCGTTGAGTTGCTTCGCCAGTCTGTACGTGGGTGTGGGTATCTGGCTGATGATTGGCCGAAGTGGGTCTTTGTGTTCGCATTGTGTTCGTGAAGTGTTGCATTTGTGGTCCTCACGTGTACCCCAAAGAATAAGGTGATTTGATAAAATGCTATGCCCAAGTGTTACGATAATCTCCTTCTAGAGAGATTCTGCCTGCTCTTTCCTATCATCACGTTACTTCAGTACATCTCAAGATCTGGATACTACAGGCAAGTGTAGTACATATTGAGTAAATTACTATCCTGCCAGGTGCATACGTATCAGACACTCGCTCTCCACCTCCCTCTCCACCTTCATCGATCACCAAACCACCACTTCCAGCCAGCACGTGTCCCATTGGTGAATCGTCATCTGCACTCTACTTCAATGCCATCTACATAGCCAATGACTGAGCGTGCACAAGCCATTGGATTTAGAATATTCTGTGCTCACAAAGCTGACACACCTATCTAATATACGCTCTCTGTAATAGTGGATGTATTTAGCCAGCAAATATTCTCAGCACCTGTTAATTCATTTTTTGTTTTTATTCATTATAGAGTAACGTAACCACTGTTTTATTTTATGTTATTTTTTTACTTTATAATCTTGTTTGTTTGCACTGTACATAGCCAAGGGATTATCTTTGTTCATATTTGTTTTCAAGTTAATTAAAGTTTCATTGTTCATACGATTTGTTTTGCTTGTTTTCCTTTACTTTACCACAGGAGGCAACAGCCACGCAGTCAACTTTTTTTTTGTAAATGTGATTGGCATTGACACCAGCAATTAGGAGGACTTCCAAATACCTACACTTCTTTTTTTCCATCACATTTGATGGGGGCCTGTCGGGGATGCCTCACTCAGGTACTAGTACTAGAACATCAATTTGTGGTAAGTGTACTTGGCCTTGATACAGTTGCTTTTCAATATTTTCAGAATTTTTAATATTTTTATGGTGCTGTGTATTTTGTGCATTCCGAGGGTAACATATTGTGAGTGTTGGATAACTGTGGATTACGTGGTGACTGAAGGCCTCAGTCATTCTCTTAATTGGTCGTCCATCCGTCAGTGTTATTACTCGTGTATTCCACCTTTCTCGTCCCTAGAATATTTCTCACATTCAGACAGATCATCATTTTGGTACCCTGGTACTTTGGTTTGTCTTCTGGCCAAAGCACCCTATCTTCTGCAATCCGACCAAAAGAGGATACAGAGGGCCATAGTTCCTTTAGCACGGACTACACTGTTGAGTTTGGACCTCAACAGCAGTTCTCGTCACCAGTTGACACTCGCATCCCTACACGTCGGTCAGAGATGATGATATTTACTCAGGTAGGGAATTAGCTTTCTTTTTTCAGAGCACAAAGAACGCTAATTCTGTAAGTATCATATAGTTAAGTAGGAAAGCCCTTGCTTCTGTCCTATAGAGACCCGGCAAGGTATCCCTACATTCTTGGACTACTCTTTCACTTTTGAAACAATTAAAAGTTTCATTTGTTTTAGAAACTATCGGTTTCATTTATTTAGTAGGATTTTCTTGCCCTTATTCTCCTATATTGAGTACCGGGTACAAGATTTCCTGAGGTTTTGATTGACTAATTATTTAACGTCTAATATTAATGTTAATTGTTAACGATTAAATTTCCAGAGGACAGTTACCAGTTGCCACGTCATCCTGTTACTGACACTTATAATATCACAGGCATATTCGCTGTACATTTATTTGCTATCTCAAAATGTTTCGTCTCTCAGCATTTCGTAGTGATCCAGCAAGTGAAGTAGGGAACTTAATTCGTGCCAGAAAAACAGAATTACAAACTCTAGCACATGAGTATCACCTAGATGTTCCCCATGGAGCCAACAAAAGTGACTTGCACAACATTATCTTGGACCACCTCTTAGATGAAGGAATTATAGACTCTGATTCTCACAACTATTCTATTGCAGATCGGCATGCTCTGGCAGCTATGAAGTTAAAGCTCGAACTAGCGAAAATAGAGCGGGAACAACAAAAAGAAGCTCTCCAGATACAGGAACGAGAGGCTGCCCTGAAGCGTGACCAACTGCAAGAACATGCTGCCTTTGAGAAAGAAGCTCTGAACGAAGGGAACGCCAGGTTGCCCTAAAGAAAGAAGAAAAGGAACACGAGGCGGCCCTAAAGAAAGAAGAACAGGAACGAGAGGTTGCCATACAACGTGAGCGTGTGAGGGTACAGCTTGAAACAAGAAAACGTGACCTGGAGATGCAACGTGAGCACAATAAACAGCAAGCTGATAGGGCTCTAGTTTATCGTCAACAAGAACTCAACTTGGAAACTACACGCCACAATCAGCGCCAACAAGCTACAGCTAGTCTTCCCGTAAGTTTCAATGTCTCCCATGCAAGTAAGTTAATGTCACTATTCGTTGAGACAGAGATAGATGTGTTTTTTACTGCTTTTGAGGCCCTAACTAAAAAACTTAGCTGGCCTGAAGATCAATGGTCTACCCTTCTCAGAGTGCATCTCACAGGTAGAGCTGCGGTTACTCTCAGTACCTTAGCGTCTGAGAATGACTACTAAACCCTAAAGCAAGCAGTTTTAGACGCCTACCTTCTCTCCACCGAAAGCTACAGACGAAAATTCCGAGATTATCTAAAGGCAAGTACCACCACCTTTTTAGAATTTGCCAATACAAAGAAAAGATATTTCATGAAATGACTGGAAGCAGCACAAATGTCTCTACATTTTCAGAACTCGTCAACCTCATTCTAGTTGAGGAATTCTTTAGACGTCCTCCCCCTTCCATCCGTTTATATTTAGCAGACAAAGAAGAAACCGACTACATCAGATGTGCGAAGTCGGCTGACACCTACAGTCTTATACACCGGCTAACACCTGACCCACCTTCCAGTAAGAAGTCTTGGTCTAGTTATGACAAAGTGAGTACCGATCAGGCGAGCTCTCAATTGTATTGTAAGTATTGCAAACTCTATGGACATACCATAGATAAATGTGGAAAAGCCCAATACAAAGGCTATAGCGAAACTCCTAGACCCAAACCGACTCCTCCTAAGTCCGGTAAGCCTGTGATGAATGTTGGTGTTCTTGTTAATGATCTTTCTCTCTTCAGCAAACACCTGTACCCTGGAACTGTCTCTGCCAACAGTACAGACTCGGAGGGACGTTTCAAATTGAAGATCTAGAGGGACACAGCGGCTCTTCAGTCAATAATATTGAAATCAGCTGTGCCTAACATCAACTACACTGGGGAAACCGTCCTTATCACTGACCTCACTGCTACCACTCCGTATCCACTCGCCAGTGTGAGATTTTTCTCTACGCCTACCTCCCTTAGGAGGTGGACTACAAGTTTAAAGGCTGCTCTTGGCAGTTAAGCATGAGTCCAGTAGAAAAAGGAGAAGCGGGAGCAAACCGCCAGGCTTCCACCAGCAGGGGTGAAAACCTGTCCACAATAGGCCGCTGGTTCCTCCTAGTTAAACATGACGTTAAAACCAATAAAGGGTAACCGACGGGTTCTCACAATCAAATTTTATTTGTTGTGTGGCGCTATGAATTGGAATTCGAATTCCCAAAAGCACAGCCGTCATATCAAGATCAAAACAACAATATTATCATATCAGATTATGGGAGTGGCACAGGATAGTTGAAGGTTGACATCAAAGACTGTTAACAAAATTAACAATTTATTTGTAACAAGAGACTAGACTACTACATCAAAACAAAAGAATGTCGATGACGTTACTCGACGTCCTTCCTGTGGCACTTATCAATGACAGCTAGACACCAGCCCCTCGGACTGCATAATGAACTAACTCGAACATAAGCGTGCCCACAGAGGAATCAACAAGCAAGCAAGAACTAACAGATCTATAATCACAATTACAACAAATGACACAGTGAGTTCTGAAACACGTCTCCAGTAACCTCCTAACTGTTCTACGCCTCAGTGCAGTCTACACCTGCAATAGCGGTTGCAATGCAATCAAATCAGTAGCCTTTCAATGACATCAATAACTAATGGGTTCACTGGCAACTCCAGCACCCTTCCTCAAATTAATCTTTACGTTAATGTCCATCCAGTGGCACCATAGCCAACAGCTAAATAGCAACCCTTGCTGTGTGGCTGCATACTGAACTAACCTGAACACAGGTGTGCCCACTGATGACGCAATATTGCAAATTCAAAGAAAAATATCACAGACTAAGTTACACCACAGCGAGTGATTTAATTACGTTAATGTCCATCCAGTGGCATTTGCAACACAGCTATTCAACAGCCCCTCGAGAAATGACAGCAGGCTCCATCCTGCTGACACTTCGGGCTGACAACATGAACTAACTGAACAAATCTTCCACTGATGACACAAGCAAGCAATCAATAGTGACACGACTCCCTAGTGGCAGCTACTCTAATCACAAGCTTAAGGTCCTCCCGCCCAACAGGAGCGACCCCGTAATCAGGTGGGTAGTCTAACAGTGACTCCCCCTATCACAACTAAAGTGAACAAATCAGGCAAGGTGGGATTCTGGGACACAGCTCCACTCATCCCTAGTTACTTTACCCTCGTCACAGACGATAACCAAAAGAAATTGCCTTAATCAATTACAACATTGATTATGTGAATAATGATGGAAATTGACTGATCACAGCAGTCAGCAACAAGTACTACTTTAATAACAACAAGTGTCTCACGCTAGACACAACATGATAGTACTCTACGTTAACACAAGTCCTCTTGTCACAATAACTCAAACTCTTAAATTACATCACACTTGACTCCTTGCAAGTATTCAGTGAGTAATTCTTAATTAAGGTCAAACGGACCACTAATTACATCCCAATTGAGTTACGTTAACTAAGCCTACCCCAAGTGGGTGGCTTCTCAACAGTCTGTGTATCATTAATTACGTTTACTTACTAATGAGTGCTAATTACCCTAATTAGCCTTGAGCAATTAATTAACTGTCACCAGGACCGATAATTAATCATACATAAATACGTCTCACTCCGCACTGCCTAAGCAGGTCTCATCAAACACTGTGAATTCACGGAAGAGGAGTTAATTACCCTAATTAACAATGAGTGCAACTTAATCCACTGTCACCAGACAGAATATGATTAATATAACGTATTATGCTACCCCATGACCTCGCTTTACCGAGTCATTCT
>WNGS01118013.1:0-10396 GCA_020271785.1 Procambarus virginalis
CCCCTTTCTCCCTATCCCCCCAACCCTCCCTTCTCCTCCACCCCTCCAAACCCTCACTTCGCTCCTACCCTCTCCAAACCAGATCCTCCCATCCCCCCAACCCCAGGTCCCCCTCACTCTCAGCCCCCCCTCACAACCTAGGGCGCCCCCCTCCCCCTTCCCCCCTCTCCATCCCAGACCCTCCATGTTTACCAACTCCAGTGAAAGCAACAGAAACTGGGGGTGGACAGAAAAGATTCAGCTTCAAAGTGATGTACACGAACATAGATGGGATTACAAGCAAGGCGAGCAAATTTATGGAAAGAGCACAAGTTGTAAACCCAGATGTAACTGGAATCATGGAAACAAAACTCTCAGGAATCATAACAAATGTGGTGTTCCCCCAGGATTACACTGTAATAAGGAAAGAGAGGGAGGGAAGGGGAGGAGGTTAAGTGGCCTTACTCATGAGAAAGGAATGGAGTTTCAAGGAGATGGTAATCCCAGGCTATGAAGGGTTTAGAGACTACATAGCAGGCCCCGTGACGATGGGAGGACCTAGAGTAGTAGTAGCTGTAATATATAACCCTCCATCAAACGACAAAAGACCCAGGCAAGAGTATGACAGAGACAACCTGTCAGTTAATAACATAATTGAGAGGGCAGCCTCTGCTGCCTAAAGAAATCGATCCCATCTGCTCATCATGGGTGACTTCAATCATGAAAGGATAGACTGGGAGAACAAGGAACCACACGGAGGAGAGGATACATGGAGAACCAAACTAGTGAAGGTGGCGACAAGAAACTTTCTAAGCCAACATGTCAGGGAACCCACTAGGATGACGGGAAACGATGAACCAGTGATACTCTACTTAGTCTTCACTCTGAATGACTCCGACATAAGGGAAATTGACATCGAGACCCCAGTAGGAATGAGCGATCACAGTGTACTGACGTTTGAGTATCTGGTCGAAGAAGGGCTAAAGTACTCGAGAAAGGGAACTGAAAGCAAAAGGCTGGCATTCTATAAGGGAAATTTCGAGGATATAAGAAAATTCCTAACGGATGTATCATGGGAAGCAGAGCTAAGGGAAAAGACGGCCCAAGACATAATGGAATACATCACACAGAAGTGCAAGGAGGCAGCAGAAAAGTTTATCCCGGCCCAAAAGGTAAAAACTGAAATGCAGATTAGTAACCCATGGTTTAATCAGAGATAAAAGTTAGCTAAGCAACAAAGTAAAAGAGCATGGAGAAACTAAAAATAACAGGACACTTGAGAGCAGAGAATGTTACCAGAGAGCCAGGAATGAATACATCAGACACTTTCTAAGCCAGCACAGCAAGGAACCAACAAGAATAAGAGGAGAAGACGAACCAGCCATGCTCGATCTGATATTTACCCTATATGAGTGGGATATAAGGGAAGTCGAGATGGAAGCACCCTTGGGAATGAGTGACAAGAGTGTTTTAAACTTTGAGTACCTGGTAGAGCTAGGAATTATCTCCCCCCAAAAAGAACTAGGAAACAAAAGGCTGGCATACTGAAAGAGGAACTATGAGGAGATGAGACGTTTCCTGAGGGAAATACCTTGGGACACAGACCTCAGAGATAAGTCTGTACAAGATATGATAGACTATGTCACCCAAAAGTGTCAGATGGCAGTAAACAGGTTCATCCCGTCCCAAAGGGAAAAATCCGAGAAGCAACAGAAGAATCCATGGTATAACAGGGCATGTATGGAAGCTAAGGAACTGAACAAAAGGGCGTGGAGGAACTTCTGGAAAAACAGAACACCAGAAAGCAGAGAGAGATACCAGAGAACCAGGAATGAGTACGTCAAGGTGAAAAGAGAAGCAGAGAAAAGTTTTGAAAATGATATAGCAAACAAAGCCAAGACCGAACCAAAGCTGCCCCATAGTCACATCAGGAGGAAAACAACAGTGAAAGAACAGATTATGAAACTTAAAACAGGCGAGGACAGGTATACAGAGAATGACAAACAGGTGTGTGAAGAACTCAACAAGAGGTTCCAGGAGTTCTTCACAATAGAACAAGGTGAGGTCACTGTGCTAGGAGAAAGGGAAGTAAACCAGGCGGCCTTGGAAGGGTTCGAAATTACGAGTGAGGAGGTCAAGAGACACCTGCTGGATCTGGACGTTAGAAAAGCTGTTGGTCCAGATGGGATCTCACCATGGGTACTGAAAGAATGTGCAGAGGCACTTTGCTTGCCACTCTCCATAGTGTATAGTAGGTCACTTGAGACGGGAGACCTACCAGAAATATGGAAGACGGCAAATGTGGTCCCAATATACAAAAAGGGCGACAGGCAAGAGGCACTGAACTACAGGCCAGTGTCCTTGACTTGTATACCATGCAAGGTGATGGAGAAGATCGTGAGAAAAAAACCTAGTAACACATCTGGAGAGAAGGACTTCGTGACAAATCGCCAACATGGATTCAGGGAGGGTAAATCTTGCCTGACTGGCTTAATAGAATTCTTCGACCAGGTGACAAAGATTAAGCAAAAAGAGAAGGCTGGGCGGACTGCATTTTCTTGGATTGTCAGAAAGCCTTTGACACAGTACCCCATAAGAGGCTGGTACATAAGCTGGAGAGACAGGCAGATGTAGCTGGTAGGGTGCTCCAGTGGATAAGGGAGTACCTAAGCAATAGGAAGAAGAGAGTTACGGTCAGGGGTGAGACCTCAGAATGGCGTGAAGTCACCAGTGGAGTCCCACACGGCTCTGTACTCGGTCCTATCTTGTTTCTGCAACCCGTCCTCACACAAGACAGCACATATATGACTTAATGCTTAAAGTCCATATGTTGAATGTGATTTAGTACATATGTGGTATATTCCGAGTTATCTTTTTTACCAAGGCCCAAACTCTTCCTCACGTACCAATTTACGTCTCACAGTACCCGTCAATCAACGTAGATAGCAGAATAGTCGTGATTGGTTCACTTATAATGAAAATTGTAGTTTTCAGGTCCCACATGGGTTGTGAAATTTACCTACTATTGTCCATGCTCTTAGAATATTACAAATCAGCTACATCCTATTGAAGGCTCGTAGTTTTTTTTTGAGAAATATTAGTTGTTCTTAGTAAATTATAATAAGCACTATAAATTATTACATAGAATTACAGTGCTTCACCAATCAATATAATATACAGTAGTTTGTGCCTTAGAAATATTTAAAGAATGTTCTGTAGGAACGCTAACAGAAAACGATGTTATGTTGTCTATAGGGTAAACTACTGCAAATGGTGTGGTGTCTACTATATATCAACTATACGATGCGTATAGGGTCCACTAAAACCTTTTAGGTGGGTAAGGGGTCCAATACCACCCGCAGGATGGGTATGGGGGTCACATCCACCCACAGGATGGGCATGGGGATCATCCATCCACCTACATCCACCCACAGGAAGGGTATGGGGTCCAATACCATACACTGGATGTGTATGGCGTCCACTACCACCGACAGGATGTGCATGGGGCTCACAACCACCCACAGGATGGGTATGGGGTCCAATACCACCCACAGGATGAGTATGGCGTCCACTGTCAACCACTGGATGGATATGGGGCTCCAACCACCCACAGGATGGGTATGGGGTCCAATACCACCCACAGGATGAGTATGGCGTCCACTACCACCCACAGGATGTGTATGGGGCTCCAACCACCCACAGGAAGGGTATGGGGTCCAATACCACCCACAGGATGAGTATGGCGTCCACTACCACCCACAGGATGTGTATGGGGCTCACAACCACCCACAGGATGGGTATGGGGTCCAATACCACCCACAGGATGAGTATGGCGTCCACTATCACCCACAGGATGGGTATGGGGCTCCAACCACCCACAGGATGGGTATGGGGTCCAATACCACCCACAGGATGAGTATGGGGTCCAATAAAATATGTAAAACTAAAATTATGTAAAACTAAACACTACCTGATAAATTCCCTGTAACCTACCTTACCCCTCTATTGTCAACCCATGTCTTATTGTTTTATTCAACGCTGTTTGTCTACATATTGTATTTGTGCTGGTTTTTCAGTCATGTTCCCCCCTTTTTTTGTCTTTATTTGTATCTGTTCTCAAAACATTTTATTCTTTTTGCTCAATTAGTATTAAGTTTTAGATATTAATGTTTTCTTGCCCGAAACGCATTGCGTAATAGTGGCTTTAGGCATTGTATGTACTAGCTCTATCTATAAATCGATCCACTTATGTAAAATCACTTTATGTATGTACCTTTCCTGAATAAACATATTTATTTATTTATTTATAATAACACCCACTGGATGTGTATGGCGGCCATTGCCGCCCAGAGGGTCGCTATGAAGTCAACTACCGCCTATAGTGTTTGTATAGTGTCCACTACCGCCCATAGCATTATTATGGGGTCCACTACCCCTCATAGGGTCGGTATGGGGGTCCATTACTACCCACAGGGTGTCTGGGGTCTATTTTGGCAATACTGCTTTTCCAATCTCATTTGTTGTTCAATGTAAAATATATGTTGCTCGACTTGCAACAATTTATATATCTATATATGTATATAGTAACGGAGTATGTGGGAATAATTTTGTTGACAGTGTCCATTTTGTCAATTCTACAACAGCAGATAATAAGAATTCCCAGAGATACTTGTAACTTGAGATACTTGGTTTGGTTTGGTTAGGATAGGTTAGGATAGGTTAGGCTAGGTTAGGTTAGGTCAGGTCAGGTCAGCCTAACCTATCATATTTATTCATTAGTAACGTATTGCCAGGAAGCTTTGTGAAGCTTGTGTAGCTTGTGGTAGGTTGTGGTGATTAGACTTGTAACCTTATGGAAAATTGAAACAGAAATTTCCTTAAGAACTTTCGTATATTAATACATGACTCCTTCTGAAGATATATTAATATAAGGAAATTTCTGTTTCAATTTTCCTCCGTGGTATGACACTGTCATATATATATATATATATATATATATATATATATATATATATATATATATATATATATATATATATATATATATATATATATATATATATATATATATATATATATATATTAGTATATTTTGGTAGCAGTCTTTCCTGTAGACATATATTATTAAATATGACCGAAAAAGTAAGATTAATAATTCTAACACGAATTTTCTCGATCTTCCTTATGTTTCTTTTTACTGTAAACGGTAAATGAAAAATCAATTCTCCAAAATTCATTTTTATTTCTAGTCTGATGCGACACTTGAGCGTGTTTCATAAAACTTATTACATTTTCAAAGACTTTAGTTTATCCACACACAACTTATAACTGAACAGCATTGGCTCTTATACCTGCATTTGGGTGAGGTTATGTAATACAATAGTGGGGTGAAAAACAAACTTTCAACAAAACACAGAACACGGAACAATGGGTATAAGTTAAAGGGAAGAATAGATATGTAACTGCAGAAGGCCTATTGGCCTTCTTGATGCTTCTATATTGGAGCTTCCATATTTCTTGATGCTTCTGTATTGGAGCGTAGTCTTGAAGTGGGTAGAATATAGTTGTGCATTAATTGGCTGTTGATTGCTGGTGTTGACTTCTTGATGTGTAGTGCCTCGCAGATGTCAAGCTGCCTGCTGTCGCTGTATCTATCAATGATTTCTGTGTTGTTTGCTAAGATTTCTCTGGTGATGGTTTGGTTGTGGGAAGAGATTATATGTTCCTTAATGGAGCCCCTGTTGCTTATGCATCGTTAAACGCCTGGAAAGAGATGTTGTTGTCTTGCCTATGTACTGAGTTTTTTGAGGCTTACAGTCCCCAAGAGGGCATTTGAAGGCATAGACGACGTTGGTCTCTTTTAGAGCGTTCTGCTCCGTGTCTGCAGAGTTTCTCATGATAGGCTGGCCGTTTTCTTGGTTTTATAGTAAATCGTCAGTTGTATCTTCTGATTTTTATCTGTAGGGATAACATTTCTATTAACAATATCTTTCAGGACCCTTAGTGTAATAATTTCACACCTGCATACAATGCCATCTTACATATATTTTACATTTTATCCCCAACTTTACCCCAACTGGAGATACATATATATTTTTTCTTCCAATAATATAGTATTTGCTTGAAATTAACAGCCTGGTCAATCAGGCTGTTGGATGCAACTTTTCTCAGTTTTGTTATACGAGTTACAGTCTGGTTGATCACATCCAAAAAGGTTATTTCCAGATGCAGTCCTAAAATTTTTAACATTGCTATCACTAGTGTTAATTTAGATTATTTCATAATTTAAATAATATATTTAATTACTGTAGTACATTTGTACAACAATTTAACTTATAATTTTTGCAGCATAGGTGATTTGAATACAAGTATTTTATTAGAAATTATTTCCTTCAGGTCTTCAGGGAAAATTCCTGAGGAGATGTACAAACTGCACACAATGTGTGCATGTACGAAGTAATGTTTGCAAGTTCTGCCAGTGTGACTTCCGAAACAGTAGAGAATTAATGAAGAAAGAAGAGGAAGCCCGTTTTCTACTTAAAAGGCAAGAAGGCTTTAGAACGAAATACAGCAAGTCGGGTTCTACGAAGGATTGAAAATCAGGTATTGAAGTTTGTCTACATCTGTTGTATTCATTTGTATTCTTCTTATGCTGAACTTGCTTGATAAGGTATAGAATCAACATGAATAATACTGTACAGTACTTAAATACTATTTGTTTATTTATTTATATACAAGATAGCACACTGGGATTATGAGAGTACATAGCATTGATGTTTTTACATTCTTGTAAAGCCACTAGCACACATAGCGTTTTGGGCAGGTCCTTAATCTAACAGATAACTTTAAGTAGGTAATTTAAAGTAAAATTGGAAAAAATTGGCTGTGCATTGTAAGAAAGTTTTACAAAGATTACTATGTTCATTAAAGTAAAATTTGAGGGTTATCAACATATACATTGTAGTATAATTTGAGGAATATTTCAAGGTATAATATAGTAAGATATGCATTCAATATAACAATCATGATATAAGGTGATAGCAATGATTACAATGGAAAAGTTGTATGGTTTAAGCACATATATTATGGCATTGGGTTTCATAAGATACAGTGCGAGTTTAATGCACTAGTTAGGAAACTATGAAGATAAAATTAGGTACTTTTTGGTTTTATTTGTTAAAATGGCAAAAGTTGGACAGTTTTTAAATTTGTTAGCGAGTGAGTTCCATAGACAAGGTCCCTTTATTTGCATAGAGTATTTACACAGAATAACTTTGACTCTGGGGATATCAAAGATATTTATTTCTGGTATTGTGATTCTATTATGGGTTGTATTGCACATGCCCAGCTATGCTTCAAATATTTATTTTGTTGCATTTTCCCAGATAGTGTTATTGTTTAAATATTATTTGCTTTTCAGCTAACATATCTGCGTGGCTCTGGGTATGAATCACTCGTTATCTATTACAAGAAAGGACCAGCACGCGTGACACATGGTATCCTACCAAAAAATGCAATATGTGAAGAGGACAAAAAAATCTTCACCACTAACTTCTTTTTGTGTAAGTAGTTCACATAATATATAAATATATATCACCACCTATTATTTTCTCTGTATTTATATATATATATATATATATATATATATATATATATATATATATAACTGAAAACTCACACCCCAGAAGTGACTCGAACCCATACTCCCAGGAGCAACGCAACTGGTATGTACAGGGATGCCTTAAACCACTTGACCATCACGACCGGACATAAGGAAGTGATAGCCGAGCTATATGAACCACTTCCCCGCCGGCACTGGATGGTTATCTTGGGCATAGCATTTTATCAAATCACCTCTTTTTTGGGGCAACACGTGAGGAACACAAATGCAAACAAGCCTGAATGGTCCCCAGGACTAGATACAACTGAAAACTCACACCCCAGAAGTGACTCGAACCCATACTCCCAGGAGCAACGCAACTGGTATGTACAGGGATGCCTTAAACCACTTGACCATCACGACCGGACATAAGGAAGTGATAGCCGAGCTATATGAACCACTTCCCCGCCGGCACCTGGATGGTTATCTTGGGCATAGCATTTTATCAAATCACCTCATTTTTTGGGGCAACACGTGAGGAACACAAATGCAAACAAGCCTGAATGGTCCCCAGGACTAGATACAACTGAAAACTCACACCCCAGAAGTGACTCGAACCCATACTCCCAGGAGCAACGCAACTGGTATGTACAGGGATGCCTTAAACCACTTGACCATCACGACCGGACATAAGGAAGTGATAGCCGAGCTATATGAACCACTTCCCCGCCGGCACTGGATGGTTATCTTGGGCATAGCATTTTATCAAATCACCTCATTTTTTGGGGCAACACGTGAGGAACACAAATGCAAACAAGCCTGAATGGTCCCCAGGACTAGATACAACTGAAAACTCACACCCCAGAAGTGACTCGAACCCATACTCCCAGGAGCAACGCAACTGGTATGTACAGGGATGCCTTAAACCACTTGACCATCACGACCGGACATAAGGAAGTGATAGCCTGAGCTATATGAACCACTTCCCCGCCGGCACCTGGATGGTTATCTTGGGCATAGCATTTTATCAAATCACCTCTTTTTTGGGGCAACACGTGAGGAACACAAATGCAAACAAGCCTGAATGGTCCCCAGGACTAGATACAACTGAAAACTCACACCCCAGAAGTGACTCGAACCCATACTCCCAGGAGCAACGCAACTGGTATGTACAGGGATGCCTTAAACCACTTGACCATCACGACCGGACATAAGGAAGTGATAGCCTGAGCTATATGAACCACTTCCCCGCCGGCACCTGGATGGTTATCTTGGGCATAGCATTTTATCAAATCACCTCTTTTTTGGGGGCAACACGTGAGGAACACAAATGCAAACAAGCCTGAATGGTCCCCAGGACTAGATACAACTGAAAACTCACACCCCAGAAGTGACTCGAACCCATACTCCCAGGAGCAACGCAACTGGTATGTACAGGGATGCCTTAAACCACTTGACCATCACGACCGGACATAAGGAAGTGATAGCCTGAGCTATATGAACCACTTCCCCGCCGGCACTGGATGGTTATCTTGGGCATAGCATTTTATCAAATCACCTCTTTTTTGGGGCAACACGTGAGGAACACAAATGCAAACAAGCCTGAATGGTCCCCAGGACTAGATACAACTGAAAACTCACACCCCAGAAGTGACTCGAACCCATACTCCCAGGAGCAACGCAACTGGTATGTACAGGGATGCCTTAAACCACTTGACCATCACGACCGGACATAAGGAAGTGATAGCCTGAGCTATATGAACCACTTCCCCGCCGGCACTGGATGGTATCTTGGGCATAGCATTTATCAAATCACCTCTTTTTTGGGGCAACACGTGAGGAACACAAATGCAAACAAGCCTGAATGGTCCCCAGGACTAGATACAACTGAAAACTCACACCCCAGAAGTGACTCGAACCCATACTCCCAGGAGCAACGCAACTGGTATGTACAGGGATGCCTTAAACCACTTGACCATCACGACCGGACATAAGGAAGTGATAGCCTGAGCTATATGAACCACTTCCCCGCCGGCACCTGGATGGTTATCTTGGGCATAGCATTTTATCAAATCACCTCTTTTTTGGGGCAACACGTGAGGAACACAAATGCAAACAAGCCTGAATGGTCCCCAGGACTAGATACAACTGAAAACTCACACCCCAGAAGTGACTCGAACCCATACTCCCAGGAGCAACGCAACTGGTATGTACAGGGATGCCTTAAACCACTTGACCATCACGACCGGACATAAGGAAGTGATAGCCTGAGCTATATGAACCACTTCCCGCCGGCACCTGGATGGTTATCTTGGGCATAGCATTTTATCAAATCACCTCTTTTTTTGGGGCAACACGTGAGGAACACAAATGCAAACAAGCCTGAATGGTCCCCAGGACTAGATACAACTGAAAACTCACACCCCAGAAGTGACTCGAACCCATACTCCCAGGAGCAACGCAACTGGTATGTACAGGGATGCCTTAAACCACTTGACCATCACGACCGGACATAAGGAAGTGATAGCCTGAGCTATATGAACCACTTCCCCGCCGGCACCTGGATGGTTATCTTGGGCATAGCATTTTATCAAATCACCTCATTTTTGGGGGCAACACGTGAGGAACACAAATGCAAACAAGCCTGAATGGTCCCCAGGACTAGATACAACTGAAAACTCACACCCCAGAAGTGACTCGAACCCATACTCCCAGGAGCAACGCAACTGGTATGTACAGGGATGCCTTAAACCACTTGACCATCACGACCGGACAATAAGGAAGTGATAGCCTGAGCTATATGAACCACTTCCCCGC
>WNGS01118023.1:0-11599 GCA_020271785.1 Procambarus virginalis
AAATCCCTAAACTTGCTAAATATTACCTCCCTCCACACATCTCTTGTGTCAACTACATCTACAAAACCCTGTTCTTAAATGCAACCATGCTCTGAAACTCTCTCTGGACAGATGTAATAGGACCCTTATCACCACACCAGAAATAATATATCTTTGATATCCCCAGGGTCAAACTTAATCTGTGTAAACCACTCTATGCAAATTAAGGGACCTAGTCTATGGAACTCACTCCCTAGTGAATTGAAAAAACTGTAAAACTTTTGCCTTATTAAAACAAAACCAAAAAAGTACTAATTTCATTCTTAGTTTCCTACACTGAGCTTTATTTTTTGCTCTGATCTAGTGTTACCAATCTCCTAATCTTATGTACTTAACCCAAACAACCTTATCATTGTGTTCATTGCTGTCTTCCTTTATGTGCTAGCCATTTGCTGTATTGTGCCTACCAAATTTTGTCAACTACCATTCAAGCTTTCATTGCAATCATCTTAGCTACCTAAGTGCTTATTATACTGTACCTACAATTTTCTCTCATCTTTCTTTTTTTTCTTTTTTCTTTTCTTGCCATGTAACTGTTATCATTTCTTTTTTATAATTTTTGCTAGTATTACCTACTAAAAATTTTCTTAGATTAAGGACCTGCCCGAAACGCTGCGCGTACTAGTGCTTTAAAGATTGTAATTACAATTATATATTCTCACATTCCCAATGTACTTCTTGTATATGAATAAATAAATAATAAAAAATAAATATAGCTTGAGAACCACACCAGGTGTCTTGTTACTTACGCTGCGATTAATAAATCCGAGTGTCCTATTTGCCTTATTACGAACATTTATGCATTGATCCTTTTGTTTTAAATTCTTACTAATTATAACTCCCAGATCCCTTTCGCAATCCGACTTCGCAATCTCAACACCATCTAGCTCGTATCTTGTAACTCTATCATCATTACCTAGCCTCAGAACTTTACATTTATCAGCATTAAACTGCATCTGCCAGTCCTTTGACCATTTCAAAACCCTATCTAGATCAACTTGAAGTGATAGTGAGTCCTCCTCCGAATTAATTTCCCTACCGATTTTCGTATCATCGGCAAATTTGCAAATGTTGCTACTCAAACCTGAATCTAAATCATTTATATATATTATAACAACAGAGGTCCCAAGACAGAGCCTTGAGGCACTCCACTTACAACATTTTCCCACTCTGACTTGACTCCATTTATACTAACTCTCTGTTTCCTTTGGTATAGCCATGCCCTAATCCAGCTTAATATAGCACCACCAATACCATGAGCCTCTATCTTTTTAATCAGTCTTTCATGTGGCACTGTATCAAAAGCTTTGCTAAAGTCAAGGTACACAACATCACAATCCTTACCACTATCAACTGCCTCAACTATGCTAGAATAAAAAGATAACAAATTTGTTAAACATGAACGGCCATTTATAAAACCATGTTGCGACTCAATTATTAATTTATGTTTTTCAAGATGAAGACGAATTTTATTTGCTATTATAGATTCGAGTAACTTTCCCACAATAGACGTTAGGCTAATTGGTCGATAGTTAGACGCAAGTGATCTATCTCCTTTCTTAAAAACTGGTATCACATTAGCAACTTTCCAAAACTCTGGCACTCTGCCTGACTCTATTGATTTATTAAATATGATTGACAGTGGGTCACAAAGCTCCTCTTTGCATTCTTTCAGCACTCTGGCAAACACTTCATCCGGCCCTGGGGATTTGTTTGGTTTGAGTTTTACTATTTGTTTAAGAACATCCTCCCTGGTAACTGCTAAACTCGTCAACCTGTCCTCGTCCCCACCCACATAGACTTGTTCGGCTGAAGGCATATTGTTAAGTTCCTCTTTAGTAAATACAGATACAAAATATTTGTTAAAAATACTACTCATCTCTTCATCACTATCTGTTATTTGACCTGTCTCAGTTTTTAATGGACCTATCCTTTCCCTAGTCTTAGTTCGATATAACTGAAAAAACCCTTTAGGATTTGTCTTTGCTTGCCCTGCTATACGAACTTCATAGTTTCTTTTTGCTTTCCTTATCTCTTTTTTAACATTTCTAACCAGTTGTACGAATTCCTGTTCTAAAGTGACCTCCCCATTTTTAATCCTTTTGTACCAAGCTCTCTTTTTACCTATAAGGTTCTTCAAATTCTTTGTTATCCACTTTGGGTCATTAGTATTCGATCTATTCAATTTGTGTGGTATACTACGTTCCTGTGCTTTGTTTAGAATATTCTTAAATAAGTTATATATTGAATCCACATCGAAATCCCCATTTACATCACCTATCGCTGGGTTCATGTCTCGCTCCAAGACCGGCCCACACCCATACCCAAGACTTTCCAATCAATTTGACCCAAAAAATCTCTTAGGCTATTAAAATCAGCTTTTCGAAAATCTGGCACTTTAACAGAATTTTCTCCTACAGGTCTATTCCATTCTATGCTAAATCTGATTTCTTTGTGATCACTGTTCCCTAGCTCACTCCCTATTTCGATGTCATTAATTTGTGTTTCCCTGTTAGTTAACACTAAATCTAAAATATTATTTTCCCGTGTTGGTTCCTTAATGTGTTGCGTAAGAAAGCAATCGTCAATTAATTCTAGAAAATCTTCTGCTTCACTATTCCCTGTTTTGTTCAACCAGTTTATTCCACTAAAATTAAAGTCACCCATGACATAAATACTGTTAGATCTAGATGCCCTAGATATTTCATCCCATAGATGCTTTGCTTCCATTCTGTCTAAATTTGGTGGCCTATATATAACTCCTAATATAATATTATTTGCTTTTTCGTTTAATTCTATCCAAATAGTTTCTGTGTGTGGCTCAGTTTTGATTCCCTCTTTGAGACTACATTTCAAATTGTCCCTAACGTATATGGCTACTCCACCTCCTCGTCTAATATATCTATCTGTGTGAAATAGTTTAAATCCATTTATTTGATATTCAGCTAATAGTTCTCTATTATCAACATTCATCCACGTTTCGGTGAGTGCAATAATATCTATTTTTTCTGTGCAGACAAGAGCATTTAATTCGTTAATTTTATTTCTTAGACTTCTACTGTTTGTGTAATATAGCCTAAGTGAATTGTTATTTTGAGGCCCTTCTCTTTCCCTGATCATTTTGCCAATTCCTTTTTCCCGCAAACACATACTTTTATTACATCCTTCCTCCAAATCAATTCCCATACCTCTATCTACTAACAGTTTAAACCCAAACAAACACCTCTAACCACTTCTTCCAACAAGTTTGCAACAGCAACAACCCCAGCTCTCGATAGATGCACCCCATCCCGAGCATACATTTCATTTCTTCCATAGAAGTGTTCCCAGTTGTCTATATAAGATATTGCATTAGATTTGCAATATCTTTCCAGCCTGCAATTGACACCAAGTGCCCTCGACATCCATTCATTTCCCACTCCCTTTCTTGGAAGAATGCCACATATGATCGGGATTCCTCCCTTGCTCCTAACTAATTCTATTGCTGTCTTGAATTTTGTATTAGTTCCTCACTTCTAACTCTCCCAACCAACCAAAATCTAAATTGGATAAGTTTAGATTTAGGAAAGACTTGGGTAAATACTGGTTCAGTAACAGGGTTGTTGATTTGTGGAACCAATTGCCGCGTAACATTGTGGAGGTGGGGTCCCTCGATTGTTTCAAGCATGGGTTGGACATGTATATGAGAGGGATTGGGTGGTTATAAATAGGAGCTGCCTCGTATGGGCCAATAGGCCTTCTGCAGTTGCCTTTGTTCTTATGTTCTTATGTTCTTAAGTCTTTTCGATGTTTAATGTTAGTTTGTTCGTTGACATCCAGAAGTGGACTTTTTTTAATTCATTATTCACAACATTATTTAGTGTATGTGGGTTGAGGTCTGAATAGATAAGGGTAGTATCATCAGCAAACAATATAGGTTTGAGAATATTAGAGACATTAGGCAGATCATTTAAATATATAAGAAATAGAAGAGGTCCTAAGATACTGCCCTGTGGCACTCCAACGGTAATTGGTAGAGTGGAAGAAGTTGTATCATTGATGGTTACATAGACTTGTTCGGCTGAAGGCATATTGTTAAGTTCCTCTTTAGTAAATACAGATATAAAATATTTATTAAAAATACTACTCATCTCTTCACATTATCTGTTATTTGACCTGTCTCAGTTTTTAATGGACCTATCCTTTCCCTAATATTTGTCCGGTATAACTGGAAAAACCCTTTAGTCTTTGCTTGCTGTGCTATTCGAACTTCATAGTTTCTTTTGCTTTCCTTATCTCTTTTTTAGTATTTCTAACCAGTTGTACGAATTCCTGTTCTAAACTGATTTCCCCGTTCTTAACACTTTTGGCCTATCGGTGAACTGAAAAAAAACTTACCCTATGTGCTTTCAGCGTTTCGCGCGCCTAAGCGGTAAGACAGAAAAGTGTATACTCTTTTTACTGTCCTGACACTAATTGTTGCCGTACGTATTTAAATTTGGTATCACTGTGTTCGCAATAGAATTGTCTATAAGAACGTACCTATAAAATGCCGCCAAATCATAAGACATATCAACACCAAATAAAAAACTATTGACATCACTTGCCGAGAGCTCCAAACAGCAACAAAATGTTTCCACTTTCTTAATGGTTGTGAAGCTCACAGTTGTCCTACATCATTAATGTTGGTATCATTGGAATCGCAATAAAATTCTCTATACGGACATATGCATATAAATATAGAATCAATGTCGCAACCGACCCACAAGAGTGTGGGAAGTGGCTGAAGTGTTACCCGCGGCGGCATATCGGCGAAACCGCATCGAAAAGTGTATATTCAATTCACTGTCATGACATTATTTTTGGATGTACATATTTAATTTTTGTACCAATGTGTTCGCAATAGAATGTTCTAGAAGAACATAAGTATAAACCATCACATAAGGATGCGTTCGACCGGCAACAAATATAAAAACTACGTCGATGATACTCGTCGTGTCAATAATACAATTGTTTTACCACGATGATTCACTGCCATGCCGTTTTCTTTAATAAGCTCTTCGGTTGTTAGAAAAAACGTAAATTTCATGGCGAACATTTCTAAACTATCCCCTAACAAAATCGGATAGAAAATGGAATTTATACAAATATTTTATCGTTCGACGCAGGCGTCCGTCCAAATATCAGAACCGTGAGAAAAATAGTGGACGAAAACGTTCGCATCCGAAGCACAAAATTGTTTAAAGAAAGCGTGGTATTTACAAAAGTACCAGGCTCTCTTTTTACCTATAAGGTTCTTCAGATCCTTTGTTATCCACTTTGGATCATTAGTATTCGATCTATTCAATTTACATGGTATACTACATTCCTGGGCTTCGCTTAGAATATTTTTAAATAAGTTATATTTTGAGTCCACATCGAAAACCCTTTTTACATCACCCATCGCTGGGTTCACGTCTCGCTCCAAGACGTGATCAAGAGTCAGCCCAGTCAGTCAGGTGCTGTCACAGTGAGAGGTTGTGTTAGCTGGAGCTCCGATTGTAGTAATATTATTACAGCAATAATGGAAGGATTAGTAAAGGATTACTGGTGAATCTTGTTGGAGCTCTGAGGACAGAGCTGGATTCGCTACGGGAGGAGGTACGACAGCTGAAGCAACGTCAGGAAGAAACAAAGGAGGAGACCTCGTCTTGGCAAGTGGTAAAAGACAGGGGTCTTAAGAAGACCTTGGCAAAACCGACACCTAGCCTAAGGACTTCTAACGCATTTGATGTGTTTGAGGACGAGTGCTGTGGTGAACCTGTTGCTCAACGAGGAGCCAGAGGCAAGCAACGAGGAGCCAGAGGCAAAGCAACGAGGAGCAGAGGCGAGGAGCATTGAAACGCAGGTCCCTCAAACTGCTCGAAAGGAAAAGGGAGAATCGAAGCGAATTTTGGTTGTGGGAGATTCTCAGGTGAGATATTTAGACAGAACGTTTTGTGCCAGAGATAGGGGTAACAGGTTAAGGGTGTGCTATCCGGGAGCTGGAATTGGTGATATTGTTGGAAACATGAATGATATTATGAAGGGAAATGGGAACAAACCCATTATTTGTTTAAGTGCAGGGGCGATGTTGGGCGAGTTAGGAGTGAGGAACTAATACAAAGATTCAAGACAGCAATAGAATTAGTTAGGAGCAAGGGAGGAATCCCGATCATATGTGGCATTCTTCCAAGAAAGGGAGTGGGAAATGAATGGAGGTCGAGGGCACTTGGTGTCAATTGCCGGCTGGAAAGATATTGCAAATCTAATGCAATATCTTTCATAGACAACTGGGAACACTTCTATGGAAGGAATGAAATGTATGCTCGTGATGGGGTGCACCTATATATCCCAAGTTCTATCCCAGGAGGCAGACAAGAGGAGCTCCAGCTTATTTCAACAATCCTAAGTGTTGTAGTACAGGATGATGCTAGTGAGTGGTGTCCCAGACAACATAAAGGTATAGTGCTTTTGAAAAATAGGTGAGATAACAGGAATGTGCCAAGGGAAGTGAAAAAATTGGATGAGAAAAAGTTGCCCTAGTGTTTACAGTGCAGAGAACAGCATTCAAGATGGCCGCCGGTGGCAAGAGGAAATACACAACAGAGCTTGATTTTGATGGTTTCAGTGAAGAAAGCATTGAGATAACCAGTCTATACAACAAGTTGGCAAAATTAGATACTATAGTGACCTCTCATATAGAATTAATTAGTAAATTGAAAGAAAGTAATGACCATTTAAATAGCAAAGTTGTATGTCTTGAGGGTGTAGTGAAAGACTTGTGCAAGGATAAGATTAAATTGGAAACAAATTGCAAAGCCATGGAAGAAGAAAATAGTCTCTTAAAAATAGCTTTGGAAGAAGTTAAAGTAAATTTAAACACAAATGACTACAATAGGTTAGGTAAGGAAATTCAACAGGAGAAACAGCTTTTGTCAGCACAGATGGAGGAAGTTACACAGGGTATAGAACAGTGCAAGAAAGATATGCAACTCACCTATGCACAAGTGGCCAAGGACAAGGAAAAAATAGAAGAAGCAGTAAAGGAAGTCAAACACTGCAGCAACCAAGATAAAACAAACATTAGGCTGGAAGTGAGAAAAGAATTGGCATCTAACCCGAAGTTGGTGCAAAACACAGTTGATCGGAGTAAGTCCCTGATCATTTTTGGCTGCAAAGAAAAGAAGATAACATCTAGGTCAGAAAGAGCTGTAGAAGAAGCGAAAGTAGTAGATAAAATTGTTGGCCTCGCGGAAGGTCTTACAACCATAGAGAATGTGTGCGACTACAGGAGAATAGGCAGATATGTAAAAGGGAAAGATCGACCTTTGAGGATCACCCTAAACGGTGCCAAACAGATGGAAGAAGTACTAAGGAATGCCAGAAAATTACAAAGCGTTGAGGATGGGAAAGGGTGGTCGTTAAGACGAGATCTTTCAAAAGAAGATAGAGAGAAGCTGAAACTGAACCTCGCCGAGGCAAAACGTTTAAATGAGAGCAGGAATGAAGAAGAAATCAATTCTTTTTTCTACAAAGTGATAGGGGGTAGGCAGACCAGTAAAGTGGTACATAAAGGCAAACCAACAAAATCATTAGAGAAAGGGGGAGTGAAAAATAAGAAGATGGGGAACAAGTTCCTGAAGATTGCATACACCAACATAGATGGAGTAAGGTCAAAGATACTGGAGTTAAGTGATATAATACAGCTGCAGACACCAGACATTGTTGCACTCACGGAGACAAAACTTGAAGATGCTATTTTAAATGAGGTCATATTCCCAAGGGGCTACTCAATTTGGAGACGGGACAGAAAAATTAGGAAAGGTGGTGGCGTTGCTGTGCTGTTGAAAGAACACCTAAAGGTGAACGAAATAATGACTGCCAATCCACAAGTTGATATAATAGCACTAGAGATCTGCCATGAGGATGATAAACTAATGATCATAAATGCATACAGTCCACCGCTAAGCAGCACATGGTCAAAGGAGGAGCTAGATAGTAAACGAGAAGGTCTTATAACAATAATGAGAGAGATCATAGCAAGAGCGGATAACGATAGTTCAAGGCTGTTGATAGTCAGCAACTTCAACTTGAAATCCATAGACTGGGAAGCATATGAAGCTAAAACAGAAGACTTCTGGACCTGTAAATTTGTAGACCTCATCCTGGAAACATTCTTGTATCAACATGTTAAACAAGCTACGAGGATGAGGGAAGGGGACGTTCCCTCCATGCTAGATTTGATATTTACCAGGAAGGAGGAAGAAATATTTGACATTCAGTACCTTCGTCCCTTGGGTAAAAGTGACCATGTCTTTTTGGGAATAAAGTATGCAATGCGATATAATCTGGAAGAAAATATGACGGTCGATGCAATTGAAAAACCTGATTTTAGGAGAGGACATTATGGCAACCTTAGAAAATTTTTTAGTGAGTATAATTGGACAGAATTGTTGCTAGGCAAGGAAGTGAATGAGATGTATGCCAAGTTTTGTGAAATATATGATATAGGCACAAAAAAATTTGTACCAAAACAGAGAAGCAGAACTAGGAAACAGGAATGGTTCAACAGAAAGTGCGAGAGGGCCAGAGACCAAAAGACACAAAAATGGAATCAATACAGGAAGAGGCCAAACCCCCAAACATACTAGCGATACAAAGATGCGAGAAACAACTACACGGCAGTGAGGAGAGAGGCAGAAAGAAATTTTGAAAAAGGGATTGCAGACAAATGTAATACAGAACCAGGTCTATTCTATAAATTCATAAACAACAAATTGCAGATAAAGGATAATATTCAGAGGTTAAAAAATGGGAAATAGATTCACGGAAAATGAAAAGGAAATGTGTGAAACATTAAACAAAAAGTTCCAAAGTGTGTTTGTACAAAATGAAATCTTCAGGGAACCAGATACAATAAGAATTCCAGAGAACAACATAGATCACATAGAGGTGTCTAGAGACGAAGTGGAAAAAATGCTCAAGGAGCTAAATAAGAACAAAGCAGTTGGTCCAGATGGAGTTTCACCATGGGTTCTGAGAGAATGTGCACCTGAGCTCAGCATTCCTCTTCAACTGATTTTTTAGGCATCCCTGTTTACAGGAGTTGTAGCTGATGTGTGGAAAAAGGCTAACATAGTTCCAATCTACAAAAGTGGAAGCAGGGAAGACCCCCTTAATTATAGACCGGTATCATTGACAAGTGTAATAGTCAAAATACTGGAAAAAATAATTAAATCTAAATGGGTAGAACACCTGGAGAGAAATGATATAATATCAGACACACAGTATGGTTTTCGTTCTGGAAGATCCTGTGTATCGAATTTACTCAATTTCTATGATCGAGCAACAGAGATATTACAGGAAAGAGATGGTTGGGTTGACTGCGTCTATCTGGACCTAAAAAAGGCTTTCGACAGAGTTCCACATAAGAGGTTGTTCTGGAAACTGGAAAATATTGGAGGAGTGACAGGTACGCTTCTAACATGGATGAAAAATTTTCTGACTGATAGAAAAATGAGGGCTGTGATCAGAGGCAATGTATCGGACTGGAGAAATGTCACAAGTGGAGTACCACAGGGTTCAGTTCTTGCACCAGTGATGTTTATTGTCTACATAAATGATCTACCTCTTGGTATACAGAATTATATGAACATGTTTGCTGATGATGCTAAGATAATAGGAAGGATAAGATACTTAGATGATTGTCATGCCCTTCAATATGACCTGGACAAAATAAGTATATGGAGCACCACTTGGCAAATGGAATTTAATGTTAATAAATGCCATGTTATGGAATGTGGAATAGGAGAACACAGATCCCACACAACCTATATATTATGTGAGAAATCTTTAAAGAATTCTGATAAAGAAAGAGATCTAGGGGTGGTTCTAGATAGAAAACTATCACCTGAGGACCACATAAAGAATATTGTGCGAGGAGCCTATGCCACGCTTTCTAACTTCAGAATTGCTCTTAAATACATGGATGGCGATATACTTAAGAAATTGTTCACGACTTTTGTTAGGCCAAAGCTAGAATATGCAGCGGTTGTGTGGTGCCCACATCTTAAGAACCACATCAACAAACTGGAAAAGGTGCAAAGACATGCTACTAAGTGGCTCCCAGAACTGAAGGGCAAGAGCTACGAGGAGAGGTTAGAGGCATTAAATATGCCAAAACTAGAAGACAGAAGAAAGAGGTGATATGATCACTACATACAAAATAATAACAGGAATTGATAAAATCGATAGGGAAGATTTCCTGAGACCTGGAACTTTAAGAACAAGAGGTCATAGATATAAACTAGCTAAACACAGATGCCAAAGAAATATAAGAAAATTCACTTTCGCGAACAGAGTGGTAGACGGTTGGAACAAGTTAGGGGAGAAGGTGGTGGAGGCCAAGACCGTCAGTAGTTTCAAAGCGTTATATGACAAAGAGTGCTGGGAAGACGGGACACCACGAGCGTAGCTCTCATCCTGTAACTACACTTAGGTAATTACACACTTACACTTAGGTAATTACAACTTAAAGTTACCCTAGTGTTCCAGTGCAGACAAGAATATTCAAGACGGCCGCCAGCAAGAGGAAAAACAGAGTTTGATTTTGGGGGATTCAATGAAGAAAGCATTGATATAAGCAGTCTACACAACAAGTTGGCAAAATTAGATACCATAGTGAACTCTCATGTAGTGAATTGAAAGATTTAATTTCAATGAATGAAATGAATTTAATGGAAGATTTCAATTTACAATTAGTAAATTGAAAGAAAGTAATGACTAGTTGTGTAGCAAAGTTTTATGTCTTGAGGGTTTAGTGAAAGACTTGTGCAAGGACAAGACTCAATTGGAAACAAATTGCAAAGCCATGGAAGAGGAAAATAACCTCTTAAAAATAGCTTTGGAAGAAGTTAAAGCAAATTTAAACATAAATGACTCCAATAGGTTAGGTAAGAAAATTCAACAGGAGAAACAGCTTTTGTCAGCACAGATGGAGGAAGTTACACAGGGAATAGAACAGTGCAAGAAGGATATGCTCAAGTGGCCAAGGAGAAGGAAAAAATTGAAGAAGCCGTAAAGGAAGCCCAACACTGCAGCAACCAAGACATTAGGATGGAAATGAGGAAGGAATTGGCATCTAACCCGAAGTTGGTACAAAACACAGTTGATCGGAGTAAGTCCCTGATAATTTTTGGTTGCAAAGAAAAGATAATATCTAGGTCAGAAAGAGCTGTAGAAGAAGAGAAAGTAGTAGATAAAATTGTTGGCCTCGTGGAAGGTCTTACTACCATAGAGAACGTCTGTGACTGCATGAGAATAGGCAGGTACACGAAAGGGAAAGATCGACCTTTGAGGATCACCCTAAACAGTGCCAAACAGATGGAAGAAGTACTAAGGAATGCTAGAAAATTACAAAGTGATGAGGATGGGAAAGTGTTATTGTTAAGATGAGATCTTTCAAGAGAAGACAGAGAGCACTGAAACTAAACCTCATAGAGGTAAAAAACTAAACGAGAGCAGAAATGAAGAAGAAATCAATTTTTTTTTTCTACAAATT
>WNGS01118026.1:0-2500 GCA_020271785.1 Procambarus virginalis
TCACCATAACAGGAGGAGAACATTCAGCACTCTCTTGAACCTTTACTGGGAAATGTTCAAAATCCGGGTTATCCACCACAGAGATTGCTTACCTTGTGATATGTCCTTGATGGATCAGGTGTGTCGGTTGCAGGTCTTCTGCAAGTCGTTGCCCAGGAGAAGGTGCACTCCAGGCATGGGAAAAAGGCGTTTCCCTGACGGCCGACTGGGACTGCACCGGTCACGAAGGGACACTCCAGGAAAACTCGGGCAAGCGGATAAGGAGTTGTATCAGTATGGTCAGTGATTAACACAGTCCCTCCTGTGTAGGTGACGTTGGGAACAGCTGATTTGAAGACGATTGATTGTAGAGCCTCTGTGTCCCGTAGGATCTTACGTCCAAAACGTCCCTCTGAATCTGAAACACGGGTAGAGATAGTTCCTGCATAGAGATGCTTGGTAAAGAGAAGAGGGAAGGAAGATTCATTAGCACATGAACACCAAACATTCAATTACCGGCTTCCCGGACTTGGGTGGAGTGATTTTATAGACTGTAGGGGTTTCGAGCAGTTACCTTTAGATTTGGGGACTTGCCTACATTTAATCAATGGACGTGTCCATATAATCTACAAACTCACTATAGTCTACCTGCAGTACAGGTTGAGAGGTACCTTGATCTGGCTCGCATTCTCGTAACTGTACCAAGAATTCTTACTGGAAGGTGGATCTGGTGTCAAGCCCGGTGGATGAGGCTGTGTCGGCTGACTTCGCACACTTCCCTAACTTCCGTCTCTTCCTTGTCTGCTAGTAGGCGGACAGGGGAGGTACAAGGCCTGTCTCAAAAAATTCTTCACCGGATGAGGTTGACAAGTTGCTGGAAAAAGTAGAGACATGTTGCTGCCTCCAGCCAATTTCACAAATATCTTCCGTTTAGTGTAGCAATTCCTAAGAAGATGGTGGTACTGTGCCTTGACTAGTCACGAAGATGTTCGTCGATAGCTTTCGGTGGAATGAGGAAGGTAGCGTCCAACCACAGCTTGTTTCAGGGTGGTGTAGTCGTTTTTCCCGAGAATCCAAAGTCTGGGTGTGACAGCTGCTCTAGCCTATGTTAAATGTACTCTGAGAAGGGTAGAACCCATTGGTCGTTGGGCCAATTAAGTTGAACAGCAAGGGGTCTCAAAAGTGTAAGAAACACATCAACCTCCGTTCGATGAGAACGGGGGCATTACTTACTTTACTGCATGGGAGACATTGAAACATTACGGGAGGAAGACTGAAGCTGCCGATTGTTGGAGTTGAGGCTTGGTGTGGCAGCGTCCACTCGTGATTCCGGTCACGCCAGTTTAGAGTGCTTCTGCCTGTCGTTTGTCGTGGTCGGCGTTGTATCTCGAGTCGCTGTTTGTATAAGGCCAACTCATGTTCTTCTTCTTAGGGGTTAGGGCCTCCCTTTCGTTACTCTTTCTAGAGGGCGAGCTTCCGCGCTCTCTGCTTGCAGCTTCACGCTCTGCTTGCAGCTGCTTCTTGTTGTTGCTGTAGCTCGATCTTGGCAAGTCAATTTGAGCTTTATCTCTCTCAAGTCACCTTTATCTGAAATAATGTGCTGTTCATGGGTAGAAGAATCTATATACCTTCATCAGTAAGGTGATTCAGTATCATATTATTGATGGCAAACTTGTTGGCTCCAACAGGAACTTCTAAGTGATACTCAATGTGCAGGTTAACAAACGACCCTCTTAGCGTGACGTAAGGTCCCTATTTCACTTTCTGGATCTGCTTTGAAAACTTGTAAGTGGAACATGGTGAAAATATAGCAAAACAAAGGATAGAATATCGTGAGAATGTGGCGAGTGTCAGAAAACAGGAAACGTGGCAACTGATACCTATCCTGTGGAGAATTATAATAATTAAAGTAAATTCAAGATGTGTAAATGAATAAGGTCGCAGGAACATCTTGTACCTGGTACTCACTATGGGAGGATAAAGGCAAGAAAATCCTACTAATTAGTGAAAACTAATTTTAAAATACAAGTGAAACACTAAATGGTTCAAAATAAATGAGGTAGTCCAAAAATGTAGTCATACCTTGCCGAGTCACTATAGAACATAAGCAATGGTACCCACTGAAATTGAATATGGTATTTATAGAATTAGCGAACTTTGTGCTCAAAAGAAAGAACGCCAATTCCCTACCTTAAGTAAATACCATCAGTCTGACCGACGAGTAGGGGTGCGATGTCAACTGGTGACGAGAACTATCGGCGAGGTCCCAATTCGCCAATAATAGTTCGTGCTAGAGGATCTAAAGCCCTCTTTTCCTCCTAGAGTCGGGTTGCAGGACTTGGGTGCTATTGACCCGGAGACAGACCACAGTACCAGGGGACCTATGTGATAATCGTCAAAAGTGAGAAATATTGGGGGACAAAGATGTTAAACACGGAGATACACGGAAGGGGGGAGACGACCAATTAAGAGTATGACTGCGGCCTACAAGTCACCACGTAATCCAAAGTTGTCTCACTCT
>WNGS01118026.1:7500-10557 GCA_020271785.1 Procambarus virginalis
ATTTTTGTTTATTTAGTGCCTTACGGGCTCCACCATAGCCCGTGCTACTTGGAACTTTGTTCCAGGTAGCGAATCTTTAACCAACAACAACAACATTTGTTTTATATAGTATATTTATTATTTTTTTATTGCAATGCTACAGTTTACAGAAACACACACATATATATACACATATTAACAATCAGTGTTCGAAGACCTCGTCCTAGCTATATATATTTTATATATATATTATTATAATATATATATATATATATATATATAATATAGTATATATTATATATATATGATATATAGATATATATCGATATGCTGGAAAAAGCATGGACCATGCTGGAAGAAAAGTTGTGTAATCTCTCCCTCAACGAGTGCCAGTGCAAACACGCCACTCTTCCTGTCAGGCTCGGTGGCTGGGTGTCCGCACTGCCACCCACATTGCTGTCCCAGCCTTCCTGTCAGCTTCTGACTTCCTCAGCATCAGTGACCTGGTAAGGAAATTCTACCTGACACCCTCAGTGATGTAGCGGGGATTCAGGACCCCCACTACACGGACTGCGACACTGAAATGGGGTGCTATGGCAGACCAAGCACTCAGACCAGCCATGCCGAAAGTCAAGAAACAATCCCAGTTGGGACAGCCCATGCATACAAAGAAAGCCCACAGCTTTGCTGGATGGCAGCAACAACCCCCAGTGATCGTGCCTGCCTCACAGCTGTGCAAGCTCCCCATTGCAGGGGACTTCCTTTTGGCAGTCCCTATGTCTGCGACACGCACACGTCTTGATCCGCAGGAGCTCAGATTGAAGTCGCTCTCCGTCTTGCTGCCCTATCCACACTGTTCATAGGTGTAATTGCGGCGAGGCAGATGCTGACTGAATATGGATTGCATGGCCTTGCACTGTGGAAAATCTGGTGGTTGGCACACTAGACACGATGAAGTAAACGACATCATTAAAAGAAGCCTTGCCTCTGCCCAGTGTCCAGCGGAGAGAGAGCCCCGCAACCTTCTGAACCGTGACTCTGTTAGCTTTGCCGGCCGACCAGACGGAATCACACTGCGTCCGTGGAAGGGTGGCAGACAGGTGGCATGGGACTATCTGCGTATCCACCCTGGCAGCCACATACATCAACCTCTCTGCCGGCACAGCAGGAGCCGCGGCGACACACAGAGAAAGAGACAAGTCAGCCAAGTATAGGCAATTAGATCATCGGTACAACTTCGTTCCAATAGGGTCTGAGACCCTCGCCCATGGGGAGAGAGTGCAAGAAGGTTTCTAAGGGATCTTGGTTCCAAGCTCATTGACACCACAAGAGACCCTAGAGCGGCAAGTTTTCTCTTTCAGCGCCTCAGTGTCGCGATCCAGAGGGGGAATGCTCGCTGCAGTCCTCGGTCCTGCCCAACGTCGGAGGAGTTCAAGGAATCTACAGCCTCTAGGAAGCGAACTATTTTTGTGTCCTCTTAATGCTCATTTTTTTGTATACAATCAGATATGTAACTGATATACCTTGCTAATAAAGTGTACACCATAAAAAAGGGGGGTGGTAGGAGAAGCGAACACCTCATGTATTCAGAGTTAAATGGCAAGTTTTTCCCTGAATGCTCTGTGTTCCCTTCTCTGAGGCTGTGGGTCCCTATAATTGCACCAGAGGTGGTACCCCCCTATATATATATATATATATATATATATATATATATATATATATAATATATATAATATATATATATATATATAATATATATATAATATATATATATATATATATTATATATATATATATAATTATAATATATATATATATAATATATTTATAATATATATATATATATATATATATATATAGTCACCTAATTGTAGTCACCTAATTGTACTCACCTAATTGTGCTTGCGGGGGTTGAGCATTGGCTCTTTGGTCCCGCCTCTCAACTGTCAATCAACTGGTGTACAGATTCCTGAGCCTACTGGGCTCTATCATATCTGCATTTGAAACTGTGTATGGAGTCAGCCTCCACCACATCTCTTCCTAGTGCTTTCCCTTATTAACTACTCTGAACACTGAAAAAATTCTTTCTAACGTCTCTGTGGCTCATCTGGGTAACTAAGTTTCCACCTGTGTCCCCTTGTTCGTGTCCCACCCGTGCTGAAGAGTTTGTCTTTGTCCACCCTGTCAATTTCCCTGAGAATTTTGTAGGTGGTTATCAGTTCTCCCCTTACTCTTGTAATTTCCAGGGATGTGAGGTTCAGCTCCTTTAGCCTTTCAATGTAAAGGTCTGGGTGTACTCATGTCGGAAGACATTACCTTTAAAGAACACAATAAGTAGCCGTCACAACTGCAAGAAAAATGACAGGTTGGATAACAAGAACTTTTCACACTAGAGATGCTATACCGATGATGACACTTTCAAAACGCTTGTGCTCTCTAGATGGAGTACTGCTGCACAATGACAGCCCCTTTCACTGCTGGTGAAATTGCTGACCTGGAGAGCGTGCAGAGGTCCTTTACTGCTAGAATCCACTCGGTAAAATATCTAAACTATTGGGAACCGACTTAAGAGCCTAAATCTGTATTCCCTTGAGCGCAGGCGGGAGAGATACATAATAATTTACACGTGGAAAATATTAGAGGGGCTGGTCCCAAACCTGCACACAGAAATAACATCACATGAGACCAGAAGACATGGCAGGATGTGCAGAATACTTCCGTTGAAAAGCAGAGGTGCAACTGGCACTCTGAGAGGAGAACTCTATCAACATCAGAGGCCCGGGACTGTTCAACACGCTTCCACTACACATAAGGGACATAACTGGCAAACCCCTCACAGTGTTCAAGAGAGAACTGGATAAGCACCTCCAAAGGATACCTGATCAACCAGGCCTGTGACTCATACGTCAGGCTGGTAGCAGCCGCGTCCAACAGCCTGGTTGATCAGTCCAGCAACCAGGAGGCCTGGTCGATGACCGGGCCGCGGGGACGATAAGCCCCAGAAGCACCTCAAGGTATCCTCAAGGTAAGGTAAGGTTTCCTCGTAGCTCAATCCTCTAAGTTCCGGGACGAGCCTGT